>JAHRHJ020003548.1:0-147777 GCA_019776745.2 Taxus chinensis
CCACCAAATTTAGCCCCTAATGGGAGATCTTCTAGAATAGCAAGATCAAGATTAGTACTCACGCCATGCATAGTATTAACTTGTCTGAAATGTGGGCAAGTAGTGTAGAGTTTGGATTTTTCGCTTTGTAATGTGTCAGACAAAGAATCTATTAGTAATCCAAATGTCATAAATGGACCAGATTATAATCTTTAAACCGATCAACCACATTATAATATTGAAACTAAAGAGTTGTCTATTTCTAACCTTGGATGAGTTATAGCATTGAAGGAGCAACCAAGAACACAAAAAATATTTTTTTCTCTTTTTCTAATACCTCGAACATGATTTACACTGATAAGAATTTCCAAATGGGAGTATTAGTGGCTATGTCTAACCTACGTTGTGAAAATGGACGGTTGAGTCGAGGAATTAGATATCGAGGTTTTGTGTCAATGGTCATTAACAAACGGTGACATCAAGATTGATGGTGAGGGAAACCCTAACCACTACCTTAATTACTAAACAGAAACTCCTATATTGACCTTTATTTATTTAACTTTATGAATATATATGTATATAACTTGTACTTTAATATGTATAGATGTGACGATCATACTTTACGTGACAATTATTATGATATTTTGTAATATTTTATTGCTACAATCATGAAAAACATGTGAACGTCCACCAAATTTAATCCCTAATGGGAGATCTTCTAGAATAGCAAGATCAAGATTAGTATTCATGGCATGCATAGTATTAACTTGTCTGAAATGTAGGAAAGTAGTGTAGATTTTGGATTTTCCACTTTGTAATGTGTCAGACAAAGAATCTATTAGTAATCCAAATGTTATAAATGGACCAAATTATAATCTTTAAACCGATCAACCACATTATAATATTGAAACTAAAGAGTTATCTATTTCTAACCTTAGATGAGCTAGAGTATTGAAGGAGGAACCAAGAACACAATAAATTAATTTTCTCTTTTTCCAATGCCTCCAACATGATTTACACCGATAAGAATTTCCAAATGGGGGTATCAGTGGTTATGTCTAACATGTGTTGCGAAAAAGGATGGCAGAGTCGAGGAATTGAATATCAAGGTTTTGTGTCAATGGTCATTAACATACGACGACATCAAGATTGACGATGAAGGAAACACTAACCACTACCTTAATTTCCAAACAAAAACCCTGATCACAAATGTCCATGGAATATGAGATAAAAAAAACCCTGAACGCAATGTTTCTATATCTAACATATCCAAAGTTTGGAATTATTAAACATACGCAAGTTTATCTATCTAAATGTGGTGGTGAAGGAGACTCTGCAATATGACCAATCAACCTACCTTTCCATCCAAGGCACTGATGTGCACCACTCAAATTATAATTACCATTATGCGAAATTGGGTAGCCTTTTATTCCCATGGATTTTTCATTGTTCATATTTACTTTGAGCCCACGCCCATGTCATCACCATCCACATGGATAAATTAGATTTATTTTTTAGAACCAGTTCCATAGCCTCTAATTTGTGCCTCAAGATACCTTAAGGCCATTCTCTTTACATCTCACCCATGACATAAATTATAGATGAATTAGCATGTATTTATATCCGTAGGTCTCCTTCACTAACGTGGAACATTTTTATGTAGGTAATTGGAAGGTGATTCTTAACAGAGAGCATATAATTAAAAAATAAGAACTTTGACCATACAATTGTAATCACGTATAAACAATTTGTGTGAAATGACTTCTAAATAACAGACCCTGTGCAAAACCCCCACCATGAAATGAGAAAAATTGATATCGATCTAAGTTGGAAATATGGTTAAAGGGTACGTGAGGTGGTTATATGCATGACAATACACTTTTCCTATCAAAAGGTTTGTGTTTTCTCTTTAGAGCCCCTAAAATTCGTCAATTTCTAAATTTTTTGATGCAAACAAGTAACATAGACCAAGGGTTTTCTACTTTGTAATGCGTTGAACAAAGAATAAATTGGTAATCCATATGTTATAAATAAAACAAATTGTAATCTTCAAACCGATCAAAAAATTATAATATGCAAACTAAAGTTTTACCTATTCATAATATTTGATGTGTTACAACATCAATGGAGGAAAAAGGGACACACACACACACACATGTATTATTTTTCTCTTTTTCCAATGCCTCAAACACTAACTAAACCAATAGGTGTTTTAAAATGGGAGTCTTGTTGGCTGTGACATGGGTTAGGAAAATGGATGGTTGATTTTGGGAAATGGATGGCCGATATTTTGTGTTCGTGGTCAATGAAGGATGATGACATCAAGATTGTTGTTGAGGGAAACCCTTATCGCTACCTTAATAACTAAATATAAAACCTAATCACACATGCACATGAAATAAATGAAAAAAATATGCAAGTTTCCCCATCTACAAGAAGTGGCGAAGGAGATGCTACGATGTGACCGTTTTGTTTATCGTACATGTCGAGCACCAATTAGTGTAAATCAAAGATTTATTTTTATATATACATACATACATATATTTGTGTGTGTGTGTCTTTCTATTAAATAAGTTAGAGAACTTGTCTTAAATCTGGTTATTGCTAGAATGTGGTGTGTCTTTTTATACAAAGGGTTTGTTTGTTTATTAAAAATAATAATAATAATTTATTTATTTTGGGCGGGGGGGGCAGGGTGTTGGACAATTTGTCCCACCCATCCCCCCCACTCCATATTATACATAGTAAGGGGGTTTTTGCATGGGCCACAACCCCCTCCTTCCTCCTTGTTACCATGGCCAATTGCATCCGTCTCCATTCAACACCACATGGGATCCAAATAAATACTTGTCGTCATCATGTAGGACACTTACATAAACATGAACCCACTCATATTAATAGGATAACATAGGGTACACATCAATGTCTTACTCAAATGACATAAACACAAGACAATGACCCAATAATAGTACAGAAACATAGGATAGACATACTCCACGACATGGATTCCTTTAATGGTTTACATATTGATCATTACCTTTACGCTTCCATTTGTATGACCTAATAGTTTTCAACAAAGAATTAAACACATAAGGTTTGGAAAATTTCCTATTTTTCAAGATTCAATTACTTTAGTTTGCAGCACATTAGTCTTCTAATGGAGAATGCGACTATTGGTTCCTTTCTCCAATTCCATTAGTTATACATATCTTGTTTATTAAATAAATTCATTTTAAAAAGTCCTATGAGTCTCATAATATTCAATTCTTATGATAAAGGTTTATTTTCTGAAAAATTTCTTAGTTGACTATAATTTTTTGAAGGCATTCTTATCGGAATGTGGGACCCTTCGTTCCTTTAGAACTAGGCTTGCATGTTTTTGTTTAACATTTCACACTATAGATTTTCCACATACACAATTTACGTGTTTCTCTTAAGGAAATAACTTTATATAACTTGATTGTGATAAGAACATATATAAACACATGCACCTTCTAATATTTGACTTAAGGATTTTTTAGAAAGGTTAGTGTTTACTTGGTTTGTCAAAATTCTCTCGTTACAAGTCGAGGAAAATTCATAAAGAAGAAAAAGGAAGGTTGCTAGATCAATAGAAAACCTATCCCGAGTTCATTTCCCATAGTTATTGTTTACGTTACTAACAATATGAATCTTTTAATCTTCAATTTATTACAACCATATTTGTAGGTTAACTAATTAAGTTGTATCATTCTTGATTCAAAATCCGTTGCTCCAATGAGGAATTCATATGCTCATAATTTGATTAACCGCCATGGAAGGTTACATTACACCTTTTTCTCATTATACCAGAATTTTTCTTTGAATTCTAAGTGACAAATTTCACATTTCAAACTACTTATATTTCATCATCTTAAGGATTTACTCTCAATAACAACAGGTTAATTACATTTTTCGACCATAAATTCAACTTCTTGAGTGATCCTAGGTTTATTATATTTATATCTATGCCAAGGGTTCTACTAAATTTTATAAGTCCAACTAGAGTGCAATTTCCTTAACTCACAAGACATTGGTTATAGCTGAAGTTATCCCATTCTCAAGGCTACATTTTATTATTTCATTAGCATTTTTGTTTAATCCACATCTATGCAAACAAAGAATGTGATCATGCATCATATTTGGTTTTTTTCGATTTATTAGGTTGTTGTATTAGTCGTGGACCTATAATTTATTACATTCATTTTATGATCACATATGACATTTTAGTTTGTTTTGACATCATTCAAAGGTGTACATTTTTTCGTAGTGGGCATTCCATAGATTAATCTTATTATGACCATTTTCTACTAACTACATTTACACGGCTACTTTGGTCCTATATAACATCATTTTGGAACAAATTTATTCCTATAACACTTACTTACACTTAGGGATTTAATACTGCAAGAAGTACGACCTCGCACAAGACAACTCATTGTATTTCTCTTAGACATGCAAGTATTAAGTGTATATTGCAAGAGAGATATCCCAAATAATATTAAGCATTATAAAATCCTCCTAAGGACCTATTTCAATTGTAGGATACATATGCAAGTAATTCAAAACGTAGTATCCACTCACATAATTTAGATCTCACAAGGGATATATCGTAGGTATGAACCACTAACTAACTTCCAAGGCTTTAGCCACCCACTAGGGTATGAAGGGAAAATTATGTAGTAGGGGGTTAATATTATTCATGATATGGTCATACCAACAAAAGAAGCCATGTGATCACCTTCCCACACTTGTGCCAAAATGATATGTGTCACAACTTTTGTTAAAATCACAACCTGATTAAATATTCAGGTAAAAAGGTCCTGTAATAAGATGTCTTAGGTATCGAATGCCTAAGGAGATTATTAATGAGGTTAGAGTATTTTATCAACATGATCATTGTTTTACTTACCTTGTTTAGAAAATACTCAAATGATGGGAGGAGGAATTACAATAGGCATTATAACTCATTCTCTTGGGACATTTTTTTAGTTTTGATGAGAGCAGATTCTACCTAGCATTGTTGTTGTTGAGGAAATATACCAATAATTAACATGTCAAAAGATTATTTTAATATCTTTATAACAGTATGCTACAACATTGAGTACAACTTCACATTCAATTTCAAGTACTATAAAATATAGCCACATTGGTATTCTCTTTTCAAAATATACAAAGACCAAAATTTCTTCAATCAACAATACATACCATTATTCTATGGTAATATATGTATTATCAAGATGAATAATCAACTTCAACAATGACAACTCATCAATTACAACATATCACATCTAGAAATTTCCTCTTGTTCAGAGTACTTGTAACCAACGTTGTTAACCAGTCCTATGATTGAGTATGAGAAATTCCCTACACTCAAGCATATAATTCCATTGCATCCATCATTTCAAAACAATTGAAATATAAAATAGAGAGATAGAGATAGAGAGAGAGAGAGAGAGAGAGAGAGAGGTCGTTTCTTTACACATTCACACTTCCACATTCTTTTTTTTTCTTTCTAGTTATAAGAGTAAGGAAAGGAGGAAGAAAGTCTAGGATTCGATTTTCTTTTCAAATCACCATAACATCTCATATTAACTTTCATTTCTTTTCAAACTCCTGTACATTTGACCCGTTTACATTTTTAAAACCAATCAATATTTTCATAATTATCTCTAGAGAGAGAAAGGGGAAGAGAGAGAAAGTATGAAATTTCATTACATTTTCTATTCATCATATCATAACCACATTCATTATCCAAATTTAGAGTTCATTTCTAACCCATGAAATATTTATAACTCATTTACATTTTTATAACCTAGTCAAAATATCATAGTTACTTCTAGAAAGAGAAAAAAGGGAAAGAGAGTTGAGAACCATCAAAATTTCCCAAAATGCCCCATTCACACAATACTTTGATCTAGATTCGTACTCTAAAAAGTGTGGAAACAATATCCACACAGGTTCCACAATTCCTTTCATGAGTACAATATAACCCTTAGATGATGTGCAATTAGCTAAGGTTGACAATTTTAGTGCAAGTTTTGGCCGAAACATCTAAAGTGCTCAAGAATTTTAGCCTTGAAAACACTAATGTTTTAGGGTAGAACACGAAGTTTGATGATTCCTACGCATCCTCTCCCATTATACATTAAATTCATTGTGTCTGACAGGATTACAGTCAACAAAGAGTCCTAATCTCAATTGTTACAAGAGAATCTCTCGGGTCTAGTTATCATAATTGCGACAACAACTTATGTCAGTTTAGTTCATCCTTGGACCCCAAAATCCATTTTTAAAACTAGTCTCTCATTTTTCCTTGAAATACCCTTAGGTGGTTTATATATTCTCTTGTTGGTGTGTCTGGGTAGGCGCAAGTGTTTTTTTTCTATTTTTTCTCAAACTAAGTTGGTAATGGCCACAAACCGATTGTGTCCATTTACTAAAATGTAACATGTCACTATGCAAGTGATTGGTAATGTTAGGTTGTGGAGCCTATTTTCATGTGTGAAAGTGTTGAAGACTGTACACTAAGAGTATTGTACACTTTCCACAGTGGTCGCCAGGGTTTCAAAAAAAACTGCCTGAAACCGGGAAACATTCTTTTCTCATATGGGCAGGATTTTTGACCCATAGGTTTATGGGACGGTTTTGGCCCATGGTTTTGATACCCACGGTTTTGTAAAATTGCTAAAGCAATTTGTCTACTTATGTGGTTTTGTGCATATGGTAGGGTTGATGTAACATTACAGATGTGTTTGAATTTGGGTGTGAATTTTGTAGAGTTTGTTGAGCATAACTCCGAAATAGACATTGGGTATCGTATTGAGAGAGCGGTGGCTTGTAATAAAATATAAGCAAGTGATTCTTGGTGGACGTATCCCAAATTGGGTGAACCACGTTAAATAATTTCTCTTTGTGTTGTGTTATTTTTATTCTACACTTTTATTTGAGATCTGTAATATTTTCTGCATATTAGTTTCTACTGTTGAATGATTCTGTGAAGGATTGTTTCGCATATTTTATCCCTTATTTCCTAAAAGTAACCTAAGTGGGCTTAGAAATTCGACATGGAAGGGTGTTAATTAATTTCAAACTACTTAGTTATGTTTACCTTAGTGTACCACATTACTAGGGGTCATGCAAGGAGTTTCAGGTTTGTAGTATATTTGGGTGTGGCGCTCCATGCACATAACTTTCGAGGTTATTTTTTTGATGTTTTATAGTACTGATATGATAGAGGATGTAATGTTTTATCATTGACCTTGGAGTTACGATTTCTAAAAAATTAACATTTAATTTCTAAATGCAAGAAATGATAAAAGTGGAATTTAGTACAAGAGAAAAAGGGACAATCCACACCATTTTTACGCAAAAAATTGTGATCCCTAGAATTTGACAAAGACCGCATCACCTTCAGGTATCCCTACAATTTTATTTTGGGTTTTCTCATTCATCCTCACTTTCCATCACTAACAAGTGAACTACCGAGCCTATCCTCAGATCCCTTCTATTCACTAGTTCCGCAAGTAGACAAACAAAACTAAAGTGTATCATTTTGTCCTTCCATTCTTAACACAGGAGATAAGACTTCTAGTAATAGTTATGGAGTTTGGATATTCTTCTACCCTCTAGGTGCTCTATACCTTTCTCTAAACTCCCATTTTCGCATGACTTGGGAGAAATTTAGGAACATATATGGATTGGGAATTATGTATTCCATTTGCATTCAACTTGAAATTCCTAAATCGTTTCACAAAACCTATTTTTTTGTGCATACCCAGCGATCAAAGCATTCCATGACAACATTGCTTGATGGTAGTTACAAATGTTATAGAATTTTCTCCAAGTGCAATTTCATTTTAACCCATAGTGGAGTTACTTTTAGAATGGTTACATCTGAAGCTCCCTTTAACATAGCCTAGAATGATATCCTTCTCCTTCTATCTCAAGCTTTATTGGATGTCCCTGACCTACTTGTTGAAGCTCCACTTCAGTTGTGTATAGGAAAAAATTGTGAAAGCCTCCAACCAACCCTCTTTATTGAGCTAGGATTGGAAACCATATGGTTTCACACAGAGGGAGAGTGAAAGAGATAAAACCTACAAGGCATACGTGGAACATACATGGATAGTGGAAACTTTCAATGTCTTACTCAATTAGAACAAGGATCATGATATTCTATAAGTTATTTGATACAAGAAAATGATAGTAATATCCAATCTCTACCTGATGTGACATGTAAGAAGAGAAAACATTTAATTAATAAAGTTGAGTGTTATACCATCCAAGGGTGTGCCTATGAAATCCTTAAAAGGTGTATTCTTCTCTTCTATGTCCACCAAGAAACAAATGGTAGGGAGAAGTTATCCTTTTAATATGGGATGAGGCGAGAATCGAAATGCACTTGAGGTAAAATTGATGGAATATAATATTCAGATTAGCTCCATTTTCAATAGGCTAAACCTATGAATAAAGTGATCCTAATCCATAAAAGTTTCTAGATGTGTAAGGTTGCTTTAACCCAAAATGGAATTGACTTCATGAAGCATTTTAGATGAATTCCATGAAGCATAAAATTCCCAGAAAAAACTTGTTTAATTGCAATAGGTCATCATGATTAACTACTATTGAATTTTCAACATAATTAACTTAGGATTATATCCAAATTCCGCCAACACCTATCGAATGTCACATAAGGTGATCAACCTTGCATGTCAGAGATTCAGTACGTAGGGATCAAAAGATAGGTATAAAATATGTTTATCAATGTGTTGAAATATCCATCGCAATGAAATCATCCAATAGGCTGTTCATCACTACACATTTATGAAAATAATACTAAGTATTCATATGGCATATTTTATGTTGCAATTTTATTTTATTTATTTATTATTATTCTTATTATTACAACAAATTATTTTATGTAGTCCTTGGGGGGGGGGGGCACTCCAGATTTTGAAAATTAGCATGGGCGAAATTATACCCATTACCAAGGTGATAAACTTCTGGGCTTTCTAGTGTATTGGCTTGCACAAACCTTTCCATGTAATTCTCTCTACTCTTGATAAGAAATGGGAATACATGTGTTTCTAGGACTATTCCGTACAGGATGGGATGACTCTTCTTACACATTAGTCTAGATTACCATTTCTATGAGAATTAAGATTGGCTTGCACAAACCCTTTCTTGAAGCTATCCATGTTAGCATAAGAACTGAGAATAGGGCATGGTGTTTCTGATTTGATCTAAGGATGGGATAATTTCACTTTCCATTAGTCTCATTGAGGAACTCCCATGTTATATTATTGTAAGGATCCCCTTTCTAAAAGATCAAGTTGTGTAGGACATGATCACCAACATTTTTTGTACATATGAGATGATCTTTGGCAATGTCCAAGGATGGATTTATTCCTAAAGTTTCTAAGTCTATTTTCAACAACCCCTATGAGAGATCATTTTTCTAATAATTAATCATTGGCATGGCATATTGTAGCTAATAGTTATGCAGATGAGAGAAAATTTCTACAAATAATTAGGATGGCTCCTTACATATACTTACAAATTTATGTAACATCCTCTCACTATTAAAAATCATTACCTAACTGTAAAACTTCTTGCATAGTTACCCAAGACAATTGGAATTTATGTTATGATGGAAAGCTATTGGGCGTTACTCTAAAACTTTCCATTTTTTTTATGGTATGGCGAGTCTCAAGAGTAGGTTTTCGTACAACAGGTAAAATAATCTCTTGAACATGTCATTGATGGGTGTTAATATTATATTTATGATAGATCACATTGTTTGGCACAAGTAGGAGGACATTGGTGTTGGTTTGAAGGATCCCTCAGATGGAAGTCACGTTCACTACATCAATGAGCATTCTCTTTTAGTTCCACCTCTCTACATTACGAAATATAGAATCAGGGAAAATTCTATTGGAAATTCAAATTGGTGAATATTATGTTGTTCATAGCCGACTTACTTTCCTAAAAATTAGGGCGACATGTCCCTTATACTTTTTATTTCACCTAGATTTTACACATATATAAGAGCTTATGAATGTAATTCACCACCATTTCAAATCATATCATGGCAATCATGCACATATTCACTAAAGTAAACACTAAAATCTGATCCGTCCAACTCTGATCCATCCAACTCTGAGGCATCCAAATTTGAGGTGTCCAACTCCATTCCTTCCAAACCCTAGCCATCCAACCCCTAGCCATCCAAATCCATTAGCCATCCAACCCCTAGCAATCCAACCCTTATCTGTCCAACCCCTAGCCATCCAACCCCTAGCTGTCCAACCCCTAGCCATCCAATCCCTAGCCATCAAACCCTAGCCACCCAACCCTTTTCCGTCCAAACCCTAGTCGTCCAACCTCTAGAGTCTACTGTTTGGTCATCAAACTCCTATCTGTCCAACCCCTGTTCATCCAACCTCTCATCGTCCAACTATAATCCGTCCAGCCCTAAGTCGTCCAACCTATACCATTCAAACATTAACCCCGTGCCATCCAACCCCTGTACTATCCAACTCCAATCCAAGGACCAAAGCAGAAAGTAGTCATGGATGCTAGAAATCAGGGCAAGAAGATTACAAATTCAGCAAGTTCAAAAAAGGGTTCCAATACTTTGCTTGGCTATTTTGGAAAATCACAAAAATTGAGTTCGGTTTCTGCTTCAGCTGAAAATATCGGTATGTGGCAAGTTTTTATTTACTGGTTATTTAATCTTACAGAATTTAATAATAATGTTTATAATACTGTTCTTAGAACTATTTGACATTTGTATTCTGTAAAAAATTAATTATAGATAAGATGAATACTATATCAGTAACAATTTTATAATAATATATGCAGACATTTCAGAAATTCCTTCACAGAATAATCAATCTATAGATATTGATGAGGCAAACATTCCGTCCCTTGATGAAATAGCAGTACAAGAAAATTCATCAAATTCCCTGAATACCGATACACCAACAGAGGAAGCTTCTACTCTAAGGTCTATTTCCAGAAAAAGGAGACATGAGATTCCAAATATTTCTGCAGAAAGCCCAGATGCAGAAGCTGAATCCCAAGGAAAAAAAGAAAATATGTCAGAAGAAAGATGGAAAACTAGACAATTGGAAGGAAATTCCAGTTCGAATGGGCTGCAAAATATCCTTTTATTGAACCTTTGTACACTGAAAATTCAAATGATGTTCCAACACAATGTCGCTACAAAATATGTGGTTGGAAACAGGGTAAGGATCACATGATGCAGCTTAAATTGGACACAATTGAAAAACACTATGGGAAAATATACATTTCCCAAAAGCTTAAGGATGGCAGCGAAGTCCGAACACATAAATGGAAAGATGCAAAAGATTGTCTACATGTCAAATACGCAGAAGAGTATGAAAAGGAACAAAAACGTGTCAAATATGTAAACAAAAAAGGTGGGACCATAGTAGCAAGATTGAGCAAAGCTATGGAGGCAGAAATGCAAGCAAAGGGTATTCAGTTTGCAACAGTATTTCATATAATGAAAAGGGGAAGACCGATGTCTGATTTTGTAGAAAATAAAATATTGTATCAAGTAATTGGTTTAAAGAACATTCCTCAATCTCATTGGTCAGATACTAGCAGCTGGGAGATTGCAAAATGTCTATCTCTGGTAGAGAAGGAGGATTTGAAACTGTGTGTTCAACAGGCAAAGTATATTTCCCTTTCTTTAGATGAGGTTACTGCAGTTGATAATACTTCATGGATATGTATTCATGTTTACACCTTTGCTAATGATATCAGGACTCCACACCTCTTAGAAATTCATAAAATGACAGAGAATTACAATTCTGAAAATATTTATAAATTGGTGGTTTCAAATCTGAAAGATATCACCGGAATGGATGACTATGCCATTGCAACAAAATTAGTTTGTGTTGGAACTGATGGTGCAGCTATAATGCAGGGATACAGAAATGGTTTGTGTGTTAGACTTCAGACAACTATTGCCCCTTATATGGTTCCTGTCCACTGCATGGCTCACAGAATGAATCTCGCCTACAAAATTGTGAGTACATTTGAAAATGTAGCTAAAGTGGAGGAATTGATACGTGATCTGCATGCCTATTATTCTAGCAGTCCTAAAATATTTTTAGAATTTCAAAAATTTGCTATTGGACTGACAGAGGGAAAAAAACTACTTAAAGATGTAGATACCAGATGGATATCTATGTACGAACCTGCTTGTAGAATATATGATGAATATCCTTCACTGACAGGATTTATGTTTAAATACCGCAGGGATGTAGATAAAGCTAAAGATATTTTGTGCCATCTAACTGACTTAGAAACTTTACTCACACTCAGCGGTATTTTTCCCATGTTGAGGCAGCTTAATATTTTAATGAAGCATGCTCAAGATCGGTCTTTCTACATTACAGACTTTATAAGACTCAGAAAACGTGTTTGCTGGGCTCTAGAATGTTTATATATTTCTGATGGGAGTTTTCAAGGTTCTGCTTTTGAAAACTGGAATGCATTGACAGATTTGAAAAATTCCAGGTGCTACTTAAAGTACAATATAAATGATCATCTATGTATAACAGCGCATGGAAAAGAGATTCCACTTCATACATACCAAAAAAGAATTGATATCACTAACTCAAAAATAGAAGAAGTAAATGTGACATGGAATTTATATGATACAGTATTAATGGAAACTAGGAATAAGTTGAGAAAGATCTCTGAATCGTTAGCTAAAGAGATCCGTGAAAGATTCAAAAATGATAAAATACTTGAAGCAATGGGAGTTGTAAATCTGTAGTTTTGGAATTTGTCTGGCGGCAAACCTCTTGAATTAATCAGTCCTATATTTGTGAAGAACATGGGTGTTCTAACTGATCATTTCTCTAAGACTGAAGAACTAAATGGAGTTACTGTAGAAGGAATTTTGGAAAGAAAACTACTTAGTTCACAGTCAATGGATTTTGGTAATACTATGATACGAAAAGTTTAGCTTCTACAAAACCCACATGATTACGGTGCCATGAAAAGGATTTGGAAGGATATCCATTCTAGTAGTAACCTAAGTGAAGATTTGAGCGAGTATATTAAGCTATATAAGCTCTGTCAAACAATGATTCTAGGTTCTGTGGAAGATGAGAGGGTTTTCAGTGCACTTTCCTTTTTAAATTCAAAACTTTGAAACAGATTGGATAGGAATCTAGAAATTTGTCTCAGATTGTATGTATTGAGTTACTCAGTGGAGTCTTTTCCTTATGATAGAGCACTTACATTGTGGAATTCAATAGTAGAAAGAAGAGGAGTTGGTAATATTCTGGCTGACCCAGGGGATCAAGACACATCCACAAATCCAGCTACAGTTGATTTCCAAGAAACAACTGAAAATGTTGCTCCGGGAATGTTCGAATTCAAATAGATTTCATTTTTTCTATACATTATTGGGACTACTTATGTATTTCTTTCAGAGATTACTATTTTCATTATATGGAATATTATATTTGTCTATATTTGATACTTTTCCATTGGAACAATGTTATTTATATGTTTCAATTATGCCTTTTGATTTTTTATGAATGTTTATCAAATTCAAGATTGAAATGTGGACACGTTCGTCTTTTATATCTGTTAATTCATTTATTTTACATTTGCAACAATTCAGAAATGTAAAGAAACAAAATAGTGTAAATTTAAGCAATATTTACGTAGACAATAAAAAATAAACATACTTTGTAATTTGTATTAACAACATATAGTAATATTGTACAATTCAAACTTTCAAAGTTCTTTACAAATCCATGTCTCATGTGGCGGATTACATTATGAAAAAACTACAAATTTCATAATGCATTATCAGCCAATACAATTCAAAAAAGGGGTTGTAATGACATATCAAAGCTTCCGGACAAGTTCTGTCATATAAGGACACATTACGAGGTCATCCTCTTTTCTGCCTATGATTCGAAATCATAGTTGTCCTTACGTCTGCCACACGGAATAAAAACTAAAAAAGGGTTGGCCACTATATTTTAATTCCTACGCCAGTGTCGGAATTGTGACAACACACCTGTCACATGGTGAACCAATACAATTCAAAAAAGGGGTTGTTATGACATATCAAAGCTTCCGGACAAGTTCTGTCATATAAGGACACATTACGAGGTCATCCTCTTTTCTGCCTATGATTTGAAATCATAGTTGTCCTTACGTCTGAGAATAAAAACTAAAAAAGGGCTGGCCACTATCTTTTAATTCCTACGCCAGTGTCGGAATTGTGACAACACACCTGTCACATGGTGAACCTTACTAACTAATAAATTTTTATGATGTAGGTGGAGCTTTTTCTTTTTCCACCATAAGTGATTGAGGAATCTGTTGTGTCTGTACACTAGCTACTAGAACTCATGTTGCCTGAAGATCTGTTGCTGCTGTGTTGATATTTTCTAGTATATTCAGCTCCTCACTCGCTACATCTCCTGCCAACAAAAGTGTGGCATCTGCATCTGTCTTTTCTTTCAGTAAGACTTCTGGATCCATCTTATGCTCCTTTATTATCCTTCTCAATGTATTATTTTGTTTATTGATGACAATGAGTTTTTCTTTCAACTGTATGAAAGAATTAAGGCTTTTGCGGGCATTCTTCAAATGTGCTTCAAAAACAACTACTTCTTTCTTTAAATTTTCATATTTTTCTTACAAAACAGAAAGAGTAAATTGTTAGTCAATTAAATTCAGATAGTATGAAAAATATTATATTATTACTTTTAGGTTTTCCATTGAAAGATTAAAGCCCACTCACAACAGCTTTCTCTTTTTCTGCATTTGCAATTAAGACATTAGTCTTGTCTTTTGTCCATTTGTTGTAGTATGCCTGTGCTTCAGCATTGAGATTCTCCAACCTGTTAAGCATTATGTCAATAATGTCATCATCGTAATTATTACTATATGAAATTGTTCCCGATTGCGCTTTGTTTAGCAGAACATCATGCCATGCTGGTTGGCTCTCTACAGCAGTGAACAATGAATGCCTTTGAGCATGATTATGGTATATAGAATTTATTTCTTTTATCAAAATTTTTGCTCTCTTCTCCCAAGACCCCACCAAATCCACATCAGACATTACAACCTCTTGAATGGTTTCCCCCATACTGTCTGATATCATATTTTCTAATATAAAATGTGTCTTTTCATCATTTGTTTGTGGAGCAGTACTTGGGGGAGGAGGAGAGCCACCGTATTGTAGAATATGCACATTTTGTTGTTGAGGCAGAGTAGATTGAATCATTTCGTGGGTGTCAAAGTAGTTACCCTTGTCTACATCGCCACTATCAAATCCCAAATACTCCTCATCGAGGGCAATGTTGTTAAAAATTTGTGTGGCTGTCACACTTAAAACACCACCTAGTGACAGTCCAGGAAATTAAGTGGTAGCTGGATGAACTGTTCCTGTTGACTCTGCAGGCATCCTTATATTCTTTCTGGAAGTCCTCCTTTGTGTTTGTACATGACATGTTGGAGGAATTGGTGGCCTCCTTGCTAGCGGAATATGCCCTGAAGCTATATTACCTGAATGATGCAAACAACAAATTGTGAGAATATAACGGTTGGGCTTTGTATATCCTAAAAATGTAAGGAAACAAAACATGCAAATCAAACTACCATACAATATTTTATATACCTTGCATAGAAGGAGACACAATTGTTACATTTCGATCTCCACTCATGGACTGAGTTTGATCATCATCGTTAAAGTCAGTAGTTTCTGAATACAATTACAATACATGTAGAAAAGATCAGTATTCATATTAATTGTTTTAATTTCCAAATTATATAAAAAGATAGCTTCATTATTCATACCTGTAGTTACATGTGATGGTAAACATGTTGTGCATATCGATCCCCTAGCTCACTTTTTAGGAGGAGGTCTTACTGGTGTTGATTCTGCTGAATCCATGTCAGAATCAACAGAGAACTCTGGAGGGGCTTTACCCCTAGCAATTGCATCCTTATGCGATGCTGCAGCTATTAATTTTCTCTGCAAAATTATATCATACAATTATTATTTTATCCAAATATTGAAATTGAAATCGTTATAACAAGTAGAAAGTAAATGTAATTGTTACGGGTTACCTGTTGTTCTTCGAGACTAAGACCAATCATCTTATCATTGATTGCAGTAGGAATCTTATCTTGCATCAATTCGTGGTACACTTCATAATAGAAAGCAAGAATAAAATTGCAACAAGAGAATACAGTCCTGGCTTTATCATTTGTATTGGGTTTGCGGGCATGGGAGATATCTGATTTTATTCGATTGGACAAATAACTGCACCAATCGAATTGTTGACCTGCAAGTGTCCATAATAAATACTGAATTGCCCAATATGGAATGTCTTGTAGATCTACCCTATAATACAATCCTGGCCTGAAAAAGTGACGCAACTGCAATAAAGAATTTTTTTGTTATGCCTTGTAGAACAAGGCCTCTTGATGAGCGATTAAGAGCAGTTGCAATTACAGAAAAGAAACGTTAGAGGCTTTGTGTGAACAAGTAAAATTAACTGTACATTGAAATGATAAGAACAAAAATAATAAAAAGCCTTTAAAAATCATAAACTTACCATCAACCTGTACATTGAAATGAGACTCCAAAAACTTTTTGTCTTCGTCCGTTAGGACAACCTTTGTAGTAACAACCGGTTTATTTTTGAAAGGAAAACCTGTTAAGCGATGCACGTCCTGGGGTTCAATAGAAAAAGAAATTTGACGACGTTTCGGATGCACGAGAAGAATGGAAAATTGTCCATTACTATCGTTGTAAGAGGCAAGAAGGTAATCAAGGATGGATTGATCAGTCTCAAATTGGGGCATGTTCACAAGCCCGAGAAAATCTAGATTGTTCGATCCAATCCTTTTGAATGTCTTTTCCTTTTAGTAATGCTAGAAATTGTGGGCACATGAGGTTTTTGTATGTAAATTTGGGAGCGGGAATAGATGTGGTGCTGGCCATGGCTGAAATTTGGGAGAAGTGAAATTTGGGGACGGGGTGAAAATTTGAAATTGGAGAGCGGAGAGCCTCAGAGCACTAGAAATTTACGTATAAAAGTGAAAAAATGAACCTTGAAAGGGTATTTATAGGACCCAGGGGTGTCATTAATGAGCATTTAATTCATTGGTATCAACGCCCAACCCACGCGTCCAACTATTACCGTAGCCCGACCCATGCATCTAACTATTTGTCGTCGTCAACTATCCAACCAACCTCATTCGACCAATGCATCCATCCAACCCCCAACCATCCATCCAACCCCACCCAGCCAACTCATCCGTCCAACCCATCTGACCAAGCCACCCATCCAACCACACATCCAACCCCCCGACCAACACACCCGTCCAACCCATCCAAACACCTGTCCAACTCCAACCTATCCACCCATCCAACCCACCGTCTCTAACACACCCGTCCAACCCACCAGTCCAACCCACCCGTCCAACCCACCCGTCCAACCCACCCGCCTAACCCACCCATCCAACCCACCCACCCAACCCACCCATTCAACCCACCCATCCAACCCACCCATCCAAATCACCATCCAACCCCCCCGTCCAACTCACGTGTCTAACCCACCCATCCAACTCGTCTGTCCAACCCACTCGACCAACATTTGAAACGAGGAGAAAAAATACTATGTGAAATCACCTTCGCAACGAAACGTTATTTTAGAAATTCGCCAACAATTCGAAAGTCGATTTATGGGATTCGCCAATGATTCGAAAGTAATTTTTTGGAGGGGTCTTCTTAAAATGAACCCTTGGTGACTCTCCAAATCAGGTCTGGCCAAATGCCCTTGGCATTTTCCTTTCCTTTTTTGATTTGGTGCTCATATTCTAGCAGTTGAATGACATCTAGTAATAGACTTAAAGCCCCATCCATGTTATTCTTTTTCTTGGCCCTAAGCCCCTGGTTGAGTTCATCAAGTTTGGAGTGAAATTTCTTCACACTAGTGGTTTGAGCATTAGAACTAATCTGCATACAACCACAAGGAATGAAAAGGGAAAATTGGTAGAACTCATAAGGATCAATGTTTCCATTAAAACCATATTGAACACAACATTCTATATTCAGACTCAGGAAAAACAGAACTAAAATATGTTCATACTAATACTTAATAGAGATGGATCGACTGGTACCTCAAGGGATCTCATGTTCAAAACGTTGACAATTTGCATGCTTGGAATGTCATTCACAACCTGAAGGCCTAAACATGATGCCTCTCTACGATTCATCTGTTGATGATGCAAATTCCTTTGATATTCTGAATTATTTCCAAGTAAGATGTGGCAATGAAAAGAAACCAACTCCTGATTTCTTGAGCTAAACTAATATCATTATTTGTGGGGCCCTATATTGCTCTAAGTTATCATACAGATCTACTGCAAGGTAAAAATAATGATTTGAATCTCTACATTAGAAAAATTAAAACCCTACATTAGAAAAAGGGTTGGTCATTAAAGCAGTGTGGCCTTGGAACCATAAACACCAAACAAATAAAAAAACTAAACATGAACGATGAAGTGTGCAACAATTAAAAATAAAATTAAAAATACCCTAAAAATTTATTTGTTTTCCTAAAACCCTGATCTTCGAACATAAAATAAAATTACCATATGAATAATTTGACTGTTTGGCCTAGCTTACTTACCTGCTGCTTATTGAATTCTTGAATGGAAAAGCAAGCAGCCTCCACGATGTCCTTTTCCCTAACATAGGCACGACTCCTTACTTTCCAATGTGTTAACCTAGTTATGGAGTTCACAGTTGTTGACCTTCCTCTCCTCAGCAGTTATGAAAGATACATTAGACAAATGATATTAAAAAAATTAGATACGTTATAGAAAACAATGGATGGATTTATAATGAGATATATGCATTGTATATATAACAACCATTTTTCCCTCATTTTTATAAACTATGTGAACTCTTCTATTGGCGGGTAGCTTGAATATCCACAGATCTCTAAACTTTGCATGAGACAAAATACCCAAATCAAATAGCAGAACCAATACATCGCTAAGTTTTTTGATGCTGAAGAAAGGAGACAGCCTCCTACAAAAACTAATGATAGACGAGGAGTTCCTGCAACTTGAAACAACTAAAAAAATAGGAAAAACATGTAGAGGCCCGTCAAATTTAAGATAGTGGCGTGAATGTCTAAAAAGGCCTTTCCCATAGGGGGACGCCTTCAACGTAATAGATATTGCAAGACACTCTATGAAAACCTTTATAGTCTTAAGAATTAAATTATACTAGTTGATCTTCATAATTGGCGTATTTGGTTTTCAAACCCTGACACCCTATCCCCTTAAAAGTTGTGCTTGTCTATGTAGCACAATTCAAAATATTATCCATGAGTATATATGCCCATTGGTTCGATATTTTACTGTGCCAGCTAATAAATGACTTAAAAATCTTCGCCATCCAAATTTATGGTGTATATTGTTTTCAATGTTTTCCAATAGATGATCCAAGTGTAATCCTTACCATCTAGTGTGTCATCAATGGTGTGTTTCATTTTCAATGTTTACCACTATACTTTTTTGTAGCTTATGATATCATGTGTGTTTTTCCTTTTTATTCAATACAATTCTCTTAATTGTTGGTGTAGCTTAATTACGCCGAAAGGCATGTTCTAAGTTGGGAATCCCGAACCCTTCTGATAGCAGGTACTAACACGGATGGCAAAGATTAATCAATCGACGAATAAATCTCTATAACTCACTACTGACCGCACCCACTTGTCAATGCAAATCGACGACATGCATCAGCAGAACGACCATCGATGTAATCTCTGCCATCCATGTCATCGTCTGAGGAAAAATGCTATGTTGGAATGAACATTAGACAGTGAAGTGGACTACAGGAGCGGACCAATCGATGGCGGGAAGGCCATCCTGACAGCCATAAACTTGCTTGTAGCCGTCGATGAGTCTGGAACTGTTTCGGTGTCTACTATAATTTTTTAGTGTCTGCTGTAATTTTGATTACTCGTAAATCAACGTGTGCATGCCTTAATCTTTCCATATAGTATGCCATATCTGCGCATGTGGGATTGGATCGTAATGGATGGAGAGGTGTGGGATCGGGTGAGAACAAGAGGTTGCATTTTTGGTTGCTGTAGTTGCGTGGCTATTTTTCGAGAAGAGTGTGGATTTGGAAATGGAGGAAATCCAAAGAACAAGGAGAATAGCTAAGTTTCTGCAAGGTCCACATTAACACTTAGTTCCCCTGCCATTCAGGAACCAAGCAGAAATTTAATTCCTCTGCCATTCAGGAACAACCGGCTTATGTTTTCTACATTCCCACAATACTCATAAGATTAGACTGCTCCACAAGGCCATGTATGACCTATTATATCCATGGGTTGGATATTAGCATGATTTATCAAGGAGATGTTTTTATGTATATAGAAAAACATATATAATTTCTGAATCATAGATATTTTTCTCTTTATAGAACTACTGCAATGAGATTAAAAAAAGGCATATTCAGCCCATATATTACTCATAACCAATACTTCACGTCCAGAAGTACAGAGGAATACAAGTAAAACATTTCATAAAGTAAGTCATTGATGTCTTCAAGAAACTAATAGCCACTTTGTCAGCATCGAATAAATATCATCTTTAGGGTAGTAGAAGCTGCAAAAGTAAACAGAAGAACAATTTTCCTTCAATTGTCATTCGATAGCTTCAACTTCTTTACATATTTCTATTAGTTGCTCCTCTATTGCATCATATGGGATGTTTCCACTGCAACAAAAACAATAAAAATAACTTCAGTCTTCAGAATAATATAGTAGACAATTCCAGAAACAATTAATAAAATCCAAAAAGAGAACTGATTATTTATCATTCAGTCTTTAGATTATCTCAAAGGTTAAAAATTTGAACCTAAAATCCTTACAATTGCTGTGACTTAGTAGACAGAAAATCAAAGGCAAAAAAATACTACACTAAACTGTTGCATTCTTATCGGTGCAGGCTACGTGAAATTCGAAGAGGGGATACAGTAGTTAAAGAAACCTTTCGGCTGAAACAGTTATCTTCCTTCCCACTACTAGTGGAAAAAGATGATATTATTTTATAGAATCTTTCATGGTTCTTCTATCGTTCTTTCTAATCCTGGGCATGTATACTTGTAATTACGCCAAAGGCGTTTCACTATGGGGCTGAGGCTTCCACCCTCTGACAGTAGACACGAGAGTATCGGATAGGATGAAAGTCGTATTTCGTCGACATATTGATCTTTTAATATTATCTAAGCACCTCTACCATATACATGGCAAGTGATAGTTGGAGAATTCCCATGGCTAGTTTAACCTAATCGATAAAGATGATGTTTTGGAAATTTTGTCTTGTGCTTTGTGACAGCAACCATTCCAGAAGGCGGCAAGGTTGGCGTGATGGCGTGATGACAGTTTAGGCCTGCACTCTCTGACACATGAAAGAAATATTATTTTAATGTTAAATACCAACAACAATACCCAAAATCACCCCTGCCCTTCGCCTCATGAAAAATCATAGGAAAATTTGATTTCTGCATCTTAAACTAGAACGAAAGGTTGGGAACATGGAAATACTCTGTCATCCCCTTCCACATCCTTTCGCTACGTGTAGTTGAACTAATGCATCACAAACATCCAGATGTGTGAAAACCAGTATCATTAAGCATGAATTTTGAGCATGAATCGTGAACCTAGCTCGTAAACATGTCGCTTATTAAGTACATCGGAGGAGAGGAGACGAAGAAAATTCATTTTCAATTCGACTGTCTGTGTTTTTTCATCTGTAGCTCGATCCATTGTTTCAACTTGTATCGCTAGCTTGTGAGAAGACTTCACAAGAATTCCGTTCATATGCGGTAGAATATTAAAATTATTTAGTGTTGGAAACAATTTAAAGACGTCGAACGAAAAGATTTACAGAAAAAACTTCGCGCCCGTTCCTGAATTTTTCCTCCGCCTAAGAACTTAAAAGTTAGAACAAATAATAAAGATGATCCGCTGGTGCTATGGACGATGGGGTAAAGAAATACGACAGGAGTTCTTTGCATTTCGATGTTCAGAATTTTACGTGTATATAATTTTTTGGAGTTTTAAAAAGTATGGTAAGAGTTTTAAATTTCATGTTAGTTTTATTCAAAATTGGAATTTAATTTATAAAAATTAAATAAAGATTAGGAATTTTTAATAAATTACTAGTGTTTGAATTATTTTAAGTTTTTTTTAATGAATAGTCAACAACTAAACGTTTTAATATTTAAAAATAACATTTAAAGTTATTGATTTTGTTGAGACTTTATAATATATGTCGATGTTTATTTTTAATATATTATGTTTTTTATTGCGAAGTATTTTTATGTTGATAACCGTTTATTAAATGTGATAAGGTGGTTGTTAGTGCAAATAGGACGGTTTGAAACTATCTTTTGGGATGTGTTGATGTTCGGCAATTTCGATGTCATGGATTTCCTCAACATTTTTACTATGCATTCAATGAATATAAAGCGGTTGGTTATTTACCACATATTAGAGGAACATTGAACAATTGCAAATTTTTCCTAAATAGCATTGGTGTGACTTTAGTTGCCGACACTTTTGTGAATGGTTGAAAAACAAGGGTTCTAATTTCCTGATGTAGTAGATCGAGGCCATTCATTTCCATTGTGCAAGTTAGCAATTGTAAGAAATGTTTTTACAATTTATAGTGAAGAAGTGTCGATGACAATGGCATGTGGATTGACATTTGACCCGGACAAACATATATCCATGAGTCAAGCACTAGATCATTTCCATAATTACCATTCTTTTCTTTTTGGTAATAGGACGGTAAGAAAAGAAAGAAAATCTAGAGTAGGAGGGGTGGTTGCGATAACATGGGGGATATCGAGGTCAATCCCATGGATGTGAGGATATGCCTTCACTATCTCCCCTAGTGTTGTTCCTTTTACCCCACCCAAATCTACTACGCTCTTTAATTCTTTCAAAACCTCGTAGCAATTCACAATCTTATCAATTGTTGTTATGGTAGTGGACACCAAGAAATTATTGATGAACATCTAAGTATTTATTTTTTGTTAAATTAGTGAAACTTAGATTATTTCTATTTTTGACGATTGTTAATCTAAATGGAGCTTTGGCACATGATATGATAGTGTTCAATAAGACTTTACGTTTTCATAAAAAGATGAGCCTTAACATTTCCATTCCATGTCTCTCACAACAGTAAACTCGATAGAGATGCACCAAAATCAATTCAAAAAGAAATGGTGGGATTGGAATTACATGACAAAATGAGGTGCAAAAGTTACTGTGAATTGAAAAAAACCCTTATTATAATAACCAATAATTAACATAAAAGTTAAAAATAAAGTAAGATACTTTAGTTTAATATGACTGCTACCATAATTTGTAACTCATGTGCAATTGCTAATTAGTTTAATATGTCTTCGTGTACGTAATTGTGTTGGCAACAACCAAAGCTGAGCTTTACTTATGCATGCTCAAGATTTATTTAAACATATATCTCTAAATGTTTCGAAACTGAGGCCCGACCAAATTAGTACACCTCACTATGGGATGGATGTATTACTATTAATATATATTCAATTACTATAAATACAATTGATTACTCAGACTAAAGATTCAATGACGGAACTATATATGGTATTTTGGTCATAGAACCTGGAGCACAACATGACTCCTGCACAGTTACAGGTGGCGGACTTGTTCTGAGGTAGGACAGTGGAGGTGAACATTTTAGCAGGAATAAAACCATCTTCTATGGAATACAGAAGGCCTGAGAAGAAACCCTAGATCAGAGCAGTTGTTACAAAAGTGGTCATTTGTTTTCATGCATTCAAGAGATTGGTAGTGTGGCTATCCGTGTACTCACATTGCACGTTGTTGTAAAACTGGCTCCATATGTAGTTGAACACCCACGTATGCAAGACCATCCCTTGAGAGTTATCTAGGTATGGGAATTGCGTAGTAGTGCTAAGATACACTTTTACAAAGGAGTTGAGAGCAGAGATGGCCTTGACGAGATCATTGTAGTGCTTCGTCGTCACCTTGATATCAAAATCGATGCCATCAAGAATGACCTCTCCACTAATCTTGTCTTTGAATTAATAAGTGATGTCCACACATGTTAGAGATCCATACCCATAATCTACTTATCAATATAAATGAATCACTTCTTAAACAATAGCTATCTAGCATTGTTTTCCATGTGTTTGCAACACATCAACGAAGTAGAAGTGATGCCAAGGGTTTTGAGAGTTTCAAAAGGGCATATAATGTGGACAAACATGAAGTTACATCCTTAGCAGCCCAACCAAATTTTCAATCCTACATTTTTTATAACCATTGACAAAAGGTCTTGCAGGATTACACTTGTTATTGTGGATTATTTGTGGTATCATAATAAAAAAAATCTAGTAGGGCTTTAACTCACAATGGACAAAAAGAAAAGAATAGTAATTATGGAAATGATCTAGTGCTTGACTCGTGGCTATATGTTTGTCCGGGTCAAATGTCAATCCGCATGCCATTATCATCGACACTTCTTCACTATAAATTGTAAAAACATTTCTTACAATTGCTAACTTGTAAAATGGAAATGAATGGCCTCAATCTATTACATCAGGAAAATAGAACCCTTGTTTTTCAACTATTCACAAAAGTGTTGGAAACTAGAGTCACACCAATGCTATTTAGGAAAAAATTGTAATTGTTCAACGTTCCTCTAATATGTGGTAAATAACCAACCACTTTATATTCATTGAATGCATAGTAAAAATGTTGAGGAAATCCATGACATCAAAATTGTCAAACATCAACACATCCCAAATGATAGTTTCAAACCGTCCTATTACCATTATTTTATTTTTGTCCATTGTGAGTTAAAGCCCTACTATATATTTTTATTATGATACCACAAATAATCCACAATAACAAGTGTAATCTTGTAGGACCTTTTGTCAATGGTTATAAAAAATGTAGGATTGAAAATTTGGTTGGGCTACTAAGGATGCAACTTCATGTTTGTCCACATTATATCCCCTTTTGAAACTCTCAAAACCCTTGGCATCACTTTTGCTTTGTTGATGTGTTGCAAACACATGGAAAACAATGCTAGATAGCTATTGTTTAAGAAGTGATTCATTTATATTGATAAGTAGATTATGGGTATGGATCTCTAACATGTGTCGACATCACTTATTAATTCAAAGACAAGATTAGTGGAGAGGGCATTCTTGATGGCATCAATTTTGATATCAAGGTGATGACGAAGCACTACGACGATCTCATCAAGGCCATCTCTGCTCTCTACTCCTCTGCAAAAGTGTATCTTAGCACTACTATGCAATTCCCATACCTAGATAACTCTCAAGGGATGGTCTTGCATATGTGGGTGTTCAACTACATATGGAGCTAGTTTTACAACAACGTGCAATGTGAGTACACGGATGGGCACACTTCCAATCTCTTGAATGCATGAAAACAAAGGACCACTTTTGTAACAACTGCTCTGATCCAAGGTTTCTTCTCAGGCCTTCTGTATTCCATAGAAGATGGTTTTATTCCTGCTAAAATGTTCACCTCCACTATCCTACCTCAGAACAAGTCCGCCATCTGTAACTGTGCAGGAGTCATGTTGTGCTCCAAGGTTCTATGACCAAAATACCATATATAGTTCCACCATTGAATCTTCAGTCCGAGTAATCAATTGTATTTATAGTAATTGAATATATATTAATAGTAATACATCCATCCCATAGTGAGGTGTACTAATTTGGCCGGGCCTCAGTTTCGAAACATTTAGAGATATATGTTTAAATAAATCTTGAGCATGCATGAGTAAAGCTTAGCTTTGTTTGTTGCCAACACAATTACGTACACGAAGACATATTAAACTAATTAGCAATTGCACATGAGTTATAAATTATGGTAGCAGTCATATTAAACTAAAGTATCTTACTTTATTTTAAACTTTTATGTTAATTATTGGTTATTATAATAAGGGTTTTTTTCAATTCACAATAACTTTTGCACCTCATTTTGTCATGTAATTCCAATCCCACCATTTCTTTTTGAATTGATTTTGGTGCATCTCTATCGAGTTTACTGTCATGAGAGACGTGGAATGGAAATGTTAAGGCTCATCTTTTTATGAAAATGTAAAGTCTTATTGAACACTATCATATCATGTGCCAAAGCTCCATTTAGATTAACAATCGTCAAAAAAAGAAATAATCTAAGTCTCACTAATTTAACAAAAAATAAATACTTAGATGTTCATCAATAATTTCTTGGTGTCCACTACCATGACAACAATTGATAAGATTGTGAATTGCTACGAGGTTTTGAAAGAATTAAAGAACGTAGTAGATTTGGGTGGGGTAAAAGGAACAACATTAGGGGAGATAGTGAAGGCATATCCTCACATCCATAGGATTGACCTCGATATCCCCCATGTTATCACAACCACCCCTCCAACTCTAGATTTTCTTTCTTTTCTCCATTCTTCACTAGATAATAGAGGTGTTCTATCTGATCATTCACAAGAATTTTTTTTTTGTGGGTTTTGAGCATGTGGGCGGTAACATGTTCCAGATCATACTAGGTGTAGACGTCGTATTTTTCAAGGTACTAACTCGTTGTTTTATGCACAATGTCTTTGATTTTGGAAAAAGAAAAAATATATATATATATATATAGATATATATATATATATATGTATAACACGTTAGAAAATTATTGTGATGATTTGGTGAAACATAATGTAATTGTGACTAGGGACGATGAAAGGTCCACTAAAATACTGGCCGATTGTCACACGACGTTGGGGGTAGTTGGACGGTTCAGTTTCAAATTGTTTCACCTTTCCATGAAATTCACATTATTCCCCCTTTCGTTTTTTGCCACCCTCACACTTCTCCACACTTTAACCCCTTATTCTTCACCCATCTTCCCCTCCCATTGTTTCTCTACCTCTAATTTGACTCCTTTAAGCCCTATCCCTCACGTAAGTTCGCAGGGGGTAGTGAGTTGGCTGCTGACTGGGCACTGTCCAGTGTTTCACGGAGCTAAAAAAAAGTTAACGGAACCTGTGTCTTTTCAGCGCCTCCACTGACTGCTCAACCAACCCAAGTCATTTCAACGCCTCCCCTGACTGCTCAACCATACCTATTCACATTTATTGTTTTGAATATGCTGCGCCATTTCAAAGTATCTTTCAAATATATATTGAATGCTACCATTAATTGCTGCCTAAATTATATTCATTAAACTATTTACTCCACTTTTTGGCGCCACTGTTCTGTTTTTTTAATTATTTTTACATAAATGATTTATTTAAGTATTGCAAAAAAGAACAGTAGTCATATTTCATTCAGTTTTATGGAAGTTGAAGGAGATTTCTGAAGGTTGGCTATGAGAAAAGAACATTGCTCATGACAGGGAAAATTTGGAAATAATCTGTACATTGCAAATCAGGTAAGAACATTATATTTTTTAAAATCAGTGATAAGTTCAACTCATCTTGTTTATTAATTTATTAAGTTTTTGAACTACTTTGCCAGTCATCTATCAAAGTTGAAAGGAATAACAATTCTGGTTAGTGTTTGCAAGATTTATTTGAAACAAGGCTAATTGAAAACAAAGAAATTATAAGTTGAATGGTAATTCAGATTCTTATATCTAATATTCAAGGTAAGATTTTTCCTGAGAGAGTTTTTGTTACAACAATACAACAACATATTACGTTGTCGCCCAATCTAAATGATGGAATACGTTATATTTACAGGCTATGGTCATTATAGTGTATAAAACTATGATGCCACATTCTTATGTGCCTACGGGATCTATATAAAAGTAGGTTGTTTTCCCACGTAATACGTTGTTGCGTCAACGACATGAAGTTCTAAAGATTTTTTTGCACATCATAGTATTATGAAACTATTCAAATTTGTTTCATTATATTACTTTAAAATAATTTCAAATCCTTTCCCTCCTACTATGAGTACAACAATTTAACAACACATTACGTTGTTGCCCGCAATAACGATGACCTGACTCGTTACTAGGCTCCATAAGGTACATGGTGTACTGTATAAAACTATAATTTAAGATCTTAGTGCGCCTACAGGATCTTTATCTAAGAAGGTGGTTTCTCAACGTAATACGTTGTTTCTTTGACGACCTGCATTTTTAAAGTTTGTTTAGCGCTGAATAATCTATTAAAAGTTGTTTGATTCAATTAAACTGGAATACTTTCCAATTCATCCTCTCACAATTTAATTTCGACACGACGACAACGTATTACGTTGTCACCCAGACTAAACGGTGGAAAACGATATTTTTACAAGCTATATTCATTATAGTTGGTGTGCCTCTTAGCTCAGTAGATCCTCCTCAAGGAGCATGTCACGTTCTCATATTCATGTTGTTGTTCTTCTCTACAACCGTGCCCTCAATCTTTCTTTGTATGCATACACCTATCTTTTCGAACAATCAGCATTGAAGTCTGACTTCCAAGCATATAGCCAATGACAAGTACTTTGAGTAAGGTTGCTGACTGCCCTAACTGTCCACATTTACCTTTTAACTCCTAGCTACTAGTCCATTTATCCAACCTCAACACTCCATTTCTTCTCGAGTTCTAAAAAAAACACTCTCTCTTTGTCTCCATGCAAACTGTCTTAACTCAACAACACTCTTTTATGAACCTTAAATATCCTTGAATGCATATATAAAACTTCATCTTTGTTCTCCCTTGCGGAGGTAATCCTTTATGAGACTGTTATGCACCCGATTTATCATCAAACAAGGTCTTCAAATGATACCATTCAATGATCAATTCTGCCCTTCACAGGTTTTGGCCCACGTGTGTGCAATGAAGGATCATCAAAGTATCAAATCCTATTATTAGGTTGTCACCCATACTAAATGATGGAGCGCACTATTTTTACAAGATATAGTAATTATAGTGTATAAAACTGCAATGCACCATTCTTATGTGCCTAAAGGATCTAAATCCTTTCCCTCCTACTATGAGTACAACAATTTAACAACACATTACGTTGTTGCCCGCGATAACGATGACCTGACTCGTTACTAGGCTCCATAAGGTACATGGCGTACTGTATAAAACTATAATTTAAGATCTTAGTGTGCCTACAGGATCTTTATCTAAGAAGGTGGTTTCTCAACGTAATACGTTGTTTCTTTGACGACCTGCATTTATAAAGTTTATTTAGCGCTGAATAATGTATTAGAAGTTGTTTGATTCAATTAAACTGGAATACTTTCCAGTTCATCCTCTCACAATTTAATTTCGACACGACGACAACGTATTACGTTGTCACCCGGACTAAACGGTGGAACATGTTATTTTTACAAGCTATATTCATTATAGTTGGTGTACCTCTTAGCTCAGTAGATCCTCCTCAAGGAGCATGTCACGTTCTCATATTCATGTTGTTGTTCTTCTCTACAACCGTGCCCTCAATCTTTCTTTGTATGCATACACCTATCTTTTCGAACAATCAGCATTGAAGTCTGACTTCCAAGCATATAGCCAATGACAAGTACTTTGAGTAAGGTTGCTGACTGCCCTAACTGTCCACATTTACCTTTTAACTCCTAGCTACTAGTCCATTTATCCAACCTCAACACTCCATTTCTTCTCGAGTTCTAAAAAAAACACTCTCTCTTTGTCTCCATGCAAACTGTCTTAACTCAACAACACTCTTTTATGAACCTTAAATATCCTTGAATGCATATATAAAACTTCATCTTTGTTCTCCCTTGCGGAGGTAATCCTTTATGAGACTGTTATGCACCCGATTTATCATCAAACAAGGTCTTCAAATGATACCATTCAATGATCAATTCTGCCCTTCACAGGTTTTGGCCCACGTGTGTGCAATGAAGGATCATCAAAGTATCAAATCCTATTATTAGGTTGTCACCCATACTAAATGATGGAGCGCACTATTTTTACAAGATATAGTAATTATAGTGTATAAAACTGCAATGCACCATTTCTTATGTGCCTAAAGGATCTAAATCCTTTCCCTTCTACTATGAGTACAACAATTTAACAACACATTACGTTGTTGCCCGCGATAACGATGACCTGACTCGTTACTAGGCTCCATAAGGTACATGGTGTACTGTATAAAACTATAATTTAAGATCTTCGTGCGCCTACAGGATCTATATCTAAGAAGGTGGTTTCTCAACGTAATACGTTGTTTCTTTGACGACCTGCATTTATAAAGTTTGTTTAGCACTGAATAATCTATTAAAAGTTGTTTGATTCAATTAAACTGGAATACTTTCAATTCATCCTCTCACAATTTAATTTCGACACGACGACAACGTATTACGTTGTCACCCGGACTAAACGGTGGAAAATGATATTTTTACAAGCTATATTCATTATAGTTGGTGTACCTCTTAGCTCAGTAGATCCTCCTCAAGGAGCATGTCACGTTCTCATATTCATGTTGTTGTTCTTCTCTACAACCGTGCCCTCAATCTTTCTTTGTATGCATACACCTATCTTTTCGAACAATCAGCATTGAAGTCTGACTTCCAAGCATATAGCCAATGACAAGTACTTTGAGTAAGGTTGCTGACTGCCCTAACTGTCCACATTTACCTTTTAACTCCTAGCTACTAGTCCATTTATCCAACCTCAACACTCCATTTCTTCTCGAGTTCTAAAAAGAACACTCTCTCTTTGTCTCCATGCAAACTGTCTTAACTCAACAACACTCTTTTATGAACCTTAAATATCCTTGAATGCATATATAAAACTTCATCTTTGTTCTCCCTTGCGGAGGTAATCCTTTATGAGACTGTTATGCACCCGATTTATCATCAAACAAGGTCTTCAAATGATACCATTCAATGATCAATTCTGCCCTTCACAGGTTTTGGCCCACGTGTGTGCAATGAAGGATCATCAAAGTATCAAATCCTATTATTAGGTTGTCACCCATACTAAATGATGGAGCGCACTATTTTTACAAGATATAGTAATTATAGTGTATAAAACTGCAATGCACCATTCTTATGTGCCTAAAGGATCTAAATCCTTTCCCTCCTACTATGAGTACAACAATTTAACAACACATTACGTTGTTGCCCGCGATAACGATGACCTGACTCGTTACTAGGCTCCATAAGGTACATGGTGTACTGTATAAAACTATAATTTAAGATCTTAGTGCGCCTACAGGATCTTTATCTAAGAAGGTGGTTTCTCAACGTAATACGTTGTTTCTTTGACGACCTGCATTTTTAAAGTTTGTTTAGCGCTGAATAATCTATTAAAAGTTGTTTGATTCAATTAAACTGGAATACTTTCCAATTCATCCTCTCACAATTTAATTTCGACACGACGACAACGTATTACGTTGTCACCCGGACTAAACGGTGGAAAACGATATTTTTACAAGCTATATTCATTATAGTTGGTGTGCCTCTTAGCTCAGTAGATCCTCCTCAAGGAGCATGTCACGTTCTCATATTCATGTTGTTGTTCTTCTCTACAACCGTGCCCTCAATCTTTCTTTGTATGCATACACCTATCTTTTCGAACAATCAGCATTGAAGTCTGACTTCCAAGCATATAGCCAATGACAAGTACTTTGAGTAAGGTTGCTGACTGCCCTAACTGTCCACATTTACCTTTTAACTCCTAGCTACTAGTCCATTTATCCAACCTCAACACTCCATTTCTTCTCGAGTTCTAAAAAGAACACTCTCTCTTTGTCTCCATGCAAACTGTCTTAACTCAACAACACTCTTTTATGAACCTTAAATATCCTTGAATGCATATATAAAACTTCATCTTTGTTCTCCCTTGCGGAGGTAATCCTTTATGAGACTGTTATGCACCCGATTTATCATCAAACAAGGTCTTCAAATGATACCATTCAATGATCAATTCTGCCCTTCACAGGTTTTGGCCCACGTGTGTGCAATGAAGGATCATCAAAGTATCAAATCCTATTATTAGGTTGTCACCCATACTAAATGATGGAGTGCACTATTTTTACAAGATATAGTAATTATAGTGTATAAAACTGCAATGCACCATTCTTATGTGCCTAAAGGATCTAAATCCTTTCCCTCCTACTATGAGTACAGCAATTTAACAACACATTACGTTGTTGCCCGTGATAACGATGACCTGACTCGTTACTAGGCTCCATAAGGTACATGGTGTACTGTATAAAACTATAATTTAAGATCTTCGTGCGCCTACAGGATCTTTATCTAAGAAGGTGGTTTCTCAACGTAATACGTTGTTTCTTTGACGACCTGCATTTTTAAAGTTTGTTTAGCGCTGAATAATCTATTAAAAGTTGTTTGATTCAATTAAACTGGAATACTTTCCAATTCATCCTCTCACAATTTAATTTCGACACGACGACAACGTATTACGTTGTCACCCGGACTAAACGGTGGAAAACGATATTTTTACAAGCTATATTCATTATAGTTGGTGTTCCTCTTAGCTCAGTAGATGCTCCTCAAGGATCATGTCACGTTCTCATATTCATGTTGTTGTTCTTCTCTACAACCGTGCCCTCAATCTTTCTTTGTATGCATACACCTATCTTTTCGAACAATCAGCATTGAAGTCTGACTTCCAAGCATATAGCCAATGACAAGTACTTTGAGTAAGGTTGCTGACTGCCCTAACTGTCCACATTTACCTTTTAACTCCTAGCTACTAGTCCATTTATCCAACCTCAACACTCCATTTCTTCTCGAGTTCTAAAAAAACACTCTCTCTTTGTCTCCATGCAAACTGTCTTAACTCAACAACACTCTTTTATGAACCTTAAATATCCTTGAATGCATATATAAAACTTCATCTTTGTTCTCCCTTGCGGAGGTAATCCTTTATGAGACTGTTATGCACCCGATTTATCATCAAACAAGGTCTTCAAATGATACCATTCAATGATCAATTCTGCCCTTCACAGGTTTTGGCCCACGTGTGTGCAATGAAGGATCATCAAAGTATCAAATCCTATTATTAGGTTGTCACCCATACTAAATGATGGAGCACACTATTTTTACAAGATATAGTAATTATAGTGTATAAAACTGCAATGCACCATTTCTTATGTGCCTAAAGGATCTAAATCCTTTCCCTCCTACTATGAGTACAGCAATTTAACAACACATTACGTTGTTGCCCGCGATAACGATGACCTGACTCGTTACTAGGCTCCATAAGGTACATGGTGTACTGTATAAAACTATAATTTAAGATCTTCGTGCGCCTACAGGATCTTTATCTAAGAAGGTGGTTTCTCAACGTAATACGTTGTTTCTTTGACGACCTGCATTTTTAAAGTTTGTTTAGCGCTGAATAATCTATTAAAAGTTGTTTGATTCAATTAAACTGGAATACTTTCCAATTCATCCTCTCACAATTTAATTTCGACACGACGACAACGTATTACGTTGTCACCCGGACTAAACGGTGGAACACGTTATTTTTACAAGCTATATTCATTATAGTTGGTGTGCCTCTTAGCTCAGTAGATCCTCCTCAAGGAGCATGTCACGTTCTCATATTCATGTTGTTGTTCTTCTCTACAACCGTGCCCTCAATCTTTCTTTGTATGCATACACCTATCTTTTCGAACAATCAGCATTGAAGTCTGACTTCCAAGCATATAGCCAATGACAAGTACTTTGAGTAAGGTTGCTGACTGCCCTAACTGTCCACATTTACCTTTTAACTCCTAGCTACTAGTCCATTTATCCAACCTCAACACTCCATTTCTTCTCGAGTTCTAAAAAGAACACTCTCTCTTTGTCTCCATGCAAACTGTCTTAACTCAACAACACTCTTTTATGAACCTTAAATATCCTTGAATGCATATATAAAACTTCATCTTTGTTCTCCCTTGCGGAGGTAATCCTTTATGAGACTGTTATGCACCCGATTTATCATCAAACAAGGTCTTCAAATGATACCATTCAATGATCAATTCTGCCCTTCACAGGTTTTGGCCCACGTGTGTGCAATGAAGGATCATCAAAGTATCAAATCCTATTATTAGGTTGTCACCCATACTAAATGATGGAGCACACTATTTTTACAAGATATAGTAATTATAGTGTATAAAACTGCAATGCACCATTCTTATGTGCCTAAAGGATCTAAATCCTTTCCCTCCTACTATGAGTACAACAATTTAACAACACATTACGTTGTTGCCCGCGATAACGATGACCTGACTCGTTACTAGGCTCCATAAGGTACATGGTGTACTGTATAAAACTATAATTTAAGATCTTAGTGCGCCTACAGGATCTTTATCTAAGAAGGTGGTTTCTCAACGTAATACGTTGTTTCTTTGACGACCTGCATTTATAAAGTTTGTTTAGCGCTGAATAATCTATTCAAAGTTGTTTGATTTAATTAAACTGGAATGCTTTCCAATTCATCCTCTCACAATTTAATTTCGACACGACGACAACGTATTACGTTGTCACCCGGACTAAACGGAGGAACACGTTATTTTTACAAGCTATATTCATTATAGTTGGTGTACCTCTTAGCTCAGTAGATCCTCCTCAAGGAGCATGTCACGTTCTCATATTCATGTTGTTGTTCTTCTCTACAACCGTGCCCTCAATCTTTCTTTGTATGCATACACCTATCTTTTCGAACAATCAGCATTGAAGTCTGACTTCCAAGCATATAGCCAATGACAAGTACTTTGAGTAAGGTTGCTGACTGCCCTAACTGTCCACATTTACCTTTTAACTCCTAGCTACTAGTCCATTTATATTGATGCTAGTGATGATTTGTGATACCCTTGAGAGCTATTTTTGGGTTAATTCTCTTTGTATACGGCAGCAGCTGATTTTAAACATTTCTCAACCTTAAATAACTTAGAAAAGATACTCTATTGTCTAATCTTATATATGTATGATGTCGTTTTTATGAGATTATTGATGTCGTTTTTACTTTTTTTGTTGACCTGAATTTTTTTAATAATGATCCTCAATTTCTTTAACATATTGAACATTTGTGAATGCAGGCAGGTCCTATCATTTTAGCATCAGCTATAATATAAATATCAAATGGTTAGTGTTATTGTCTAATTGTATAGTGTGTTAGCTTGAGCATTTTTTTTCCAAATTTTAATAATTTGTAGTGTTATTAACATCAATGTATAATCAGAGAGACTCAAAGTGGAAGCGCTTGTTAGACATTCCTATCCAATGTCCTCCGGAAGGACTGTTCTCTGCATTAGATGTAGTTTGGAGCAAAGTTAAAGATAACCGTGGAGTGGAAGGGGATTTTGTTGCATGGATAGAAGTTGGACGAGTAGATGATTTTATTAAAGGGGAATGTCAGCGGACATCATTTCCAACAAGTTATTACAAACGTTGGAGTCATTCATCACCCATAAGGGAAAGTACACACCGGGTTCGAATTGATAGCACCATCAGTTATATAATGTATGATGTGGCAATGTTCGGTGATGTTTTTAATGCAGTTTTAAAATTGTTGTTTATTTTATTATGACTCACTTTTAGTGACATTTTGCAGATATTGGTGTAGCTATGGGCCTGAAGACTTTAAAGAAGAGGATGCTTTGCCATATGATAAGTCCAAGGTTCCAACTAGAGGGACGGGGAGTAGACCTGGACGTAAACATATAAAATGTGGTTGCCAATGCAATTTTAATGTGCGAATTCTTATGAAAAGAAGTGAATATGCACTTATCACATATCCTCAGATGGATCATGTGGATAACAACAATCATATATGCCATGGCCAAAAAAATCACAAATTTGAAGGGACACGAGCTTATTATGCGCCACATATTAGTAAGGAATTGCAAGAATGGGTAGAAAAGTTATTGTTATTAGGAATGCCAGCTGATATTGTGTTGCAAAAGCACCGTGAAATGGTTCATGAGAAGCTAGCCTTGTTTGATGGGCAAACAAAACGTGATGATTTCTTGTCTTCACATGATGTTCAAAATATTGATACAAAAATAAAAGCAGCAAAGTACATGTATGACAGAAATGATGCCCAAAGTGTGAGAGTATGGCAAGATCAAAATCCAAATATATGTTTTGAATACCAAGAGTATGAAGGAAATGTTGAGGAAGATGGTCACGTGCCGTTTATCATGGGCATTCAAATGCCGCAACAACTTGAGTGGATGTTAAAATATGGCCATAACAACATACTTGCAATGGACGCCACTTTTGGGACCAATGGAATGAAGGTATTCTCTTTTACATAATCTTATCAATAAAAAAATTCTGCAAAAAATATGTTACATTTTCTTACCAATAATCTACTAATTCACATTGTTATTGCATTGCCAACTCTCCATAGTTCAAACTCTATACCATCCTCGCATTCGATTCCAAACACATGGGCCTACCAGTTGCATGGGTCATAATGTCAAGAGCTACAACTAGCGACTTAACCCAATGGATGAAAAAGCTGGTGAATAGAGCACATGCTCATATGCTTGAGTGGAAACTAAATGCTTTCATGGTAGATGATGCTACAGCTGAAATCAATGCTATTAGGTTGTAAATTACTCTTTGTGTATATTGTTAGAATATATAAATTTAAATTATAGATATTAAGTTTGCTATCAAATTTTTAAAATTCTAATACAATTCATTTTCAAATACAGAGAAGTTTTTGGGTGTGAAGTATACTTATGCAGCTGGCATGTAAGGAGGGCATGGTTGAAGAATCTTGTTGCCAAGGTTAAGGAAGATCAAAAAAGACGTGTAATGTTTAATAGGTTGGGGGAAATTATGCACCATTCAAATAATGAGGAGAGTGCTATTCAAATGGCACAAGATTTTGTTACAGAATTTGCGGACGAGATAAAATTTATTAAATATTGGCAGGAACACTGGCTTCTAAGAATTGGAATGTGGGTGAGACATCTACGGACTTTAAAGCATGCTGGGCAAGAAACAAATGCTGCAATAGAGGCATATCACTCTATACTTAAGAGTAAGTGGTTATCCTCCATTCGAAAAGCATCTCATCGCAGGGTTGACTGGCTGATACATCAGTTAATCACAGTTGTTTTTATATATTATTGGTGGAGTCAATGTTGTAAGGAAAGTGGGTTCTACCGTAACTTCAAAGTGGAGAAACTAGAAAATAACCAATGGCTGCATGCACAATCCATTCCTGATTATTATGTCACCTTCCATACCTCTGACCCACGGTTAGCATGGGTTCGTAGCCAGACGGATGATACTTGTCACTATGAAGTATGGTATCAAACCCCACATTTGGCAATGTGTGGATGTGGAGTGTCAAAGAATGGGTACTTATGTAAGCACGTAATTAAAGTGAATATGATGAAAAATAATTCAGCGAGAGAAAACTTTAATGTTCAGGTATTCTAGGCAAAATGTTTTTCAAGATTTTCCAACATAGTAATTTATTGTATCTAAATTCTATTAATTTTGGTTTTTATTCAAATCTTTGATTTATTATACTAATTTGTAATGTTCTCCAGGGTTTATTTTGTGCTCCAAATGTTGCATGTGGAGATGAACATGTGGTTGATGATCCTTTTGGTCAAGCATGGAATCCTCCAAACACCTGTGAAGACTCTATGCATGTTTTGCAACAAGATAAACATGTTATAAATGAAGAAGATGAACACTTGAGCCCACAAGTGAGAAGGATCAGAAAAATAGTAGATAACAGTCTTGTTGGTCCTCTAAACAAGTCATTTCTTACTTTATTAGAGAATACACTTGTGGAAACAACAAACCGATTGAGGGGAAGCCAAATATCTTCTATATTAGGTGTGCAACATCCTGAGGCACAACCGTTTAGACCTGTAGATGATGGATTCAACAATACACTTCATCGAGAGAGAGATTTTATAGAGAAGATGTTGAATCGAAGGTGCCCATGTCCAACAAATAGGAAAGCTAGTTTTCCTATTGTAAAAAAGAGTCGTGTATCACGTCGACTAACATGGGAGGATGAATTAAAAAGAGCTGCAGAACGAGATAGGGAAAGGGGGCTTGTTGAAGAACTTGAAGATGAGACCAACACAAATGGAATTTAAGGGTAATTTTAGATTGCAGCAGTTCAACAACATATTATGTTGTTACCCTTGAGAAATGATGAACAAACACATTATTAGTTTACAAGATATGCTCATTATAATATCTAAAACTGTGATACCATCTTTTTATGCTCCTACATGATCTATACCAAAGTAGGTTATTTCTCAACGTAATACGTTGTTGCCTCAACAAAATGGATTTTTAATGTTTATTTTGCATTTTATAATGTTATGTATCTATTCAAGGTTGTTTAATTCAATCACTTTGTAATAATTTCCCACTTATGCCCTTCTACTTTAATTAAAATAGTTCAACAACGTATTGTGTTGTCATCCGTAATAAATGATGCAAGTTTCAATATTTATACAAATTTGTCACTTTTTAACAAAGGATATCCATTTATCTCTTTACAAAAGTTACCCTAATCATGTGTATACAATGTTCTTATAGATTTGTTCTATCATGTAGTCGGCGACACTAAACATCTAAGGTAGCAGTGTTGTCTGTTGGTGCAAGAGAATTGGATTAGATGAATAAACAACAAGCTTTTGAAGGGTTCGCTATCATTTTTTTTGCAAATGCAAGAACATTACCCCACACTTAGATAGTTTCCTATTGGTACGTCCCTTTCTTGGTATCATTTTTCATCAATCTCAAAACCATCGTTAGTAACTATCTTTGGGTATTGAGCCAAAAATATGAGCGTAACAAAAATATTGTCCATATCGGTAAACACAAATAATTTTTTTAATGAAAACTTCATTTTCAACAATCTAAGTGCAATACATGAATGTGAATACGTGAGAAAGAGATCATGTTCAGAGATTGAAGGCAGAAAATAAAATAGAAAACATATTATCAATTGATTACTGCATTATCAATGATTACTACCTTTGTCAAGATGTTGGGAGGATGCTGGCAAAGTTTGTGGAGCTTGGCCACCATCATACAATTTCAGAAACCTTGATTCACAACCTTACCAACTTGTCTGAGTTGTCTTTATCCAATTGTGTGCTGAATATTAGCTCAACTTGGATTCCTTTATTCCAATTAGAATACTTGCATTTGACATCATGCAATCTTGATGGTCAAATTCCGCCATGGATTTCAACTCAATACTCATTGAGCCGTCTGAAATTGGCTAACAACAATCTTTATGGAGAAATTCCATCTTGGCTATGGCATTTCAGTCCTCATTTGAGATTCTTAAATCTCTCACAAAATTATTTGCAAGGCAATATTTTCCCAAATGCTTTAAATAATTTGACAGTCTTTGATGTTTCTAAGAATGCATTATTGGGATCCATGCCGTCTGTATGGCCTTCTACTCTAGAAGTATTGATGCTAAATGACAATTCCCTGATTGGCAATATTCCTCCAAGTTTGAGCAACTTGACTGGTCTTGTAAAGTTAAATTTGGCAAACAACAAATTAAACGGAGTCATTCCACCAAGCTTGGCTGATATTCTTCAACTTCTAGTATTGAACTTGGGAGATAATGGTCTGGAAGGAAGCATACCTTGTGGGCTATGCCCCTTGTCCTTGATTGTACACAATAATAAGCTAAGTGGAAGATTCCCTTCCCCAATAGTAAATTGTACAAAACTACAAACACTTGATATTGGGCACAATTCATTCACAGGGCATATTTCAAAGTCAATCGGAAATCTTTCATACCTTCAAGTGCTAGTGATGAAGAACAATCATTTCAGAGGTAGCATTCCTTCTGAAATTGGCAAGTTGAAGCAACTCCATATCTTAGATCTCTCCGCCAATAGTTTGTCAGGGTGTATTCCTCATAGCATTGTATCTCTGCAAGCAATGACTGTGGTAGAAAGTGGACATAGGATGAAAAGAAGGTATCCACTTGGTCCTCTTAATGAACCATATGCTTATCATGATGAGTTGAATATGACTTCCAAAGGCATAGAGCAACACTATTCATATATTCTATCCACTCTATCATGCATAGATCTCTCAAGAAATCAATTGAATGGAGTTCTTCCTTATGATTTTGGAAAGTTGAAAGGGTTGAAGTCTCTCAATCTATCCATGAACAATTTCAGCGGGACGCTTCCAAGTAGTTTGGGAGAAATGAGTGATCTGGAATCACTGGACCTTTCTAGAAACATGTTTTCTGGATATATTCCAAAGGAGCTCACATCTCTAGACTATTTGGGATTTTTAAATCTGTCCAGCAACAATCTCTCTGGTATCATACCACAAGGAGGACACATGTTCACATTTACACAATCATCATATTTACAAAATCTGAATTTATGGGGATGTCCACTTCCAAAGAATTGCTCTTGGCCACAATTTGCACCTCCTCCTCCTGCTTCTAATGAAGAAGAAGACAACAATGAAGAGAGCAGAAAACAAATACCGTGGTATGAGGTAGGACTGGGGTTGTCATATGGAGTAGGTTTTGGTGGTGTATTGTTATTGATTGTGTTGAGAGAGAGCTGGAAAAATAATTATTTCAAAAGGGTTGATATAATTCTGAAGCTTTTGTTTCCTTTTGTTCGCAAGAGAAGGCTATGAAAGGTTTTTTCTCCAGCAAAACCATGCCTTAAGGTCTCATCAGCAACTTAATCATCTTTCATATTGATCAGATTGTATTTGAAAAGGACTATTACCATGCAAATCCTTGTGAAAGTGTTGCACTTGCAAATCTTTGATATATTTTTATTTGTCTATTGCTTCCAATCTTGTGTGGTGTTCTATTCATATATTTCTTTTATCATATAGCACCGCTCCTTTGGCTAGACAACTAACAATATGCTACTGCAATGATATCTTCAAGAAAGTAAATGATTGTGGCCTACTACAAGTGTCAGCTATACCTGCTTTTTTTACATTCCTACTTTCAATTTGGAGTCATTCTCCCTAGAATTTCCTGCTAACTTTATCAACCAGATTTATGGGGAAACGTTTGTGGAATATCACTTGTATGCTCTTGTTTCAAGAAAATAATTAAAAAATATTTCCCATGATAAAGTGAGAATGATAATGTTTTGTTATGGCATGGAATTCCTCAACTATCTCTCTTTTTCTTTTTTTAAATAGTTTTTTTTAGTCTGTCTATATTGGAATATTTATTGTTTATCCATCCTAGGCCAAAACAAGACAGTAATTATACAAACTTGCATACAACCACCATTGACTAATCTTTTGATATAAAAATATACCTTCCCTCAGTTAAGAATACATGTAAGAGAGAAGTAAGCCTTTTAAAATCTTGTGTTTAAATGAATTTATTATAGAAGATTTTGTGCTTAAGCCTTCACTGGAAAAGACGGGTCTATATAAGGATTAGTTTCTTTTGTATCATTTTAAGTTAGGATAACTGCAATCAACTTACATGTGAAAGTTTGTCATGAATTGGTTGCTGATCTGTTGTGTTTTATAATAAAGTTTTTACTAAGCAGGTTGCTTGATGAGGCTTTTTTATGAGAATTTACAAATTAAATGAATTTAAGTTCTAGAAAAAAAAATTCAAGTCAAAATGATTAATTATATAAACTGTACTTTTATTTATTTGCCTAAACATGCAATCAAATTGTTTCTAAAATAACTACAATTTTTTAAAAATTAACCCCTGGAAATAAAAAATATTATACAAATATTTTTAAGATAATAATTTTTTTAGAAAAAATTTGTAACCAATATTTTTAAATTTATGTTACAAATAAAAAAATTGGGAATTTTAGATTTTGAAAATTGAATTCAAAAAAGCTAAAGAAATCTTCAATAAACCTACAAATAATTCATGTTTTAAAAAGCAACATACTACATAACTCATAATCAAAATTGACCTACAAGTTTATAAATCTCTATTCCTAACTTAATTCTGAACTTGTTTCTCCACCAGAGGGAGCTGAGACTATGCATGAAAAGACATCAAATGCCTATCAATTCATTTGTTACCATATAACACATATGGGTTGGAAAGATAGTAACAATAATGATATATGTTGCTGACGTGGAAAGATAGTAACAATAATGAAGTATGCTTTCCTTGTTGGCAACAATATATGGGAAAATTTTCAGCTGAGATAGTATTGATTGAAATTCCAGCATTCTCTGTCCGTTCTCTGCTCAAGGAATTCTAGCAATTATTATATAGAGGTTCAACATATTCTCGATCATGGCCTGCTAAGTGTGTAAGTCATAGCTGTATTGTTTTTTTGTTGTTCTGCTTTCAATTTGGAGTCAATTTCTATGGAATTTGTTGCTATATTTAAGAACCATATTTATAAGGACACTATACGGGAATATGGTCCATAAACTGTTGCTCCCATCCACTTTGTTGCTGTTGAATATACTGAAACAAGAGGATCTTCAGTGGACTTGTTTATGACCCATTTATGATGGATATCGCCATACTCTGTATTTTTATTTATTTTTAAAAGATGACCTGACCTCTCTTGTGGCCCTGTGAATATTCTATTATGTTTAAATACCCAAAAATTCACACACAAACAACACAGTGAAATACAGGATAAATTTTTTTTTTGAACTTGCTTGACACATAACATGACGCAACATGTCGTCACCAAGGATACAACTAACACTGTGAACAACCTGATACAAGGATGGCCATAAAGGCAGCATGGAAACATTCACACCTATCAAGGGCAATTTACTTTTCTTTTGTGAACAGGACATAAAGACCAACCACATTAACACTTTAAGTTAGGGCAAGCCGTAAGATCAAAATTCTTGGAGAGGAGTATTTTAATTTTTAAGACACCCTAATAATCTTTGATCAAGAATTAAAAATTTATCATAGCTTAACATATGACTACAAGGTACCATGGTAATGGTTAGAGAGAGAAGATAATTTATTTTTATACATGATCTATTTAGTTATTAACCGGTCTTTTAATAGTCTTAAGAGTTCAATTGAATTTGGTTAATATTTCATTTAGAAATCATCTTAATTTAAGTTCGTCAAGGGGATACACACTTACATTACTAAATATGTTCATGCCCATTATGACTTACATGGTGTTTTTATTCAACAAACTTACTTAGAGAAAATTACAAGGTACCTAATGGATAAAGTTAAAGGAATTAGGTCAATTAATTCAACCTTAACACATCATTAGTTCTTAAAAGGTTTAATTAGCTTAAGGTTTTATATGGTAATTTATTTTTTTTTTAACGCTTTTACATAGGCTTCACTAAAGAGCTTTCAATTAAAGCTACTTAATTTTAAATAGGCTGAAATACAATTGAGTGGTTTCTAAATTTTCTTCTTTATTTATTAAATCTTATAGAAACTAACCATTGTTTTCCTTTAAGCTTTTTTAAGCATTTAGAAAAAGAGTAGTGTTTCAACCCACTAAAATATGCCTAGAATAACATTTATACTAGTACACTTTGCAAGGATAGTAAATTCACTAAGCATTGATTACTGAAAGAAGAAATTGTTTGTTTTCAAGAACTAAACCACGGTTCCCCCAACATATTCCATTTGACATAATGAACTTTTAGGTAACTTCTGTAAGGATTGGCCACCCCTTGGGTAAAACTTAGATATAACACATCAATACAAAGTCTTACAAAGATTTATGAATTAACACTTAATATCTCAAGATCAAGAAAGTCATAAGCCAGTGAAAAGATTGAATATTATTTCTCACTAAGAAGAGTTACCAGCCAAATTACAAAAGGACAAGACAACATCTTCACAAATTTCCGAACAACCCAAGGCAAGAGGTTTTATAAACTCTTTGCAAGCAATGTTACACAATTTACAACACATTGGACACTTTTACAAAGAACTTCATAAGTTGCACTGATGAAACCTTTACAACTCTTTCCTTTAATCTACTCGCATAATCCATCTGCACAAATACTAGCTAGAATCAGTTCGCGAGAACTGAGCATGTTAAGGCTACTCATTGCAACAGTAAGCTAACATTTAACAATATCAAGAAAGGAAAGTTCTAATTCAAAAATGGATTAAAACACAACCCAAAAATCCAAGATTAATCACATGAGAGAGAAATCTAAACCATCCAACAAGGAGAAAGTCAAAATACCAGTAAGAACAAAAATTACATAAATCAAGGCAAGACCTTATGGGTTAGGAACAAGAAGGTCAAGAGGGTTGATATTTCCTTCATGTGATCCTATGGTTTACGTGATTGGAATCCAATACTCAATCCATCCATCTAAAGGGGTCCAAGAGAAGACAAAACATACTAATTATGATCGTAGGCGCGAAACAAAACGACGATTATCCAATTCTCCCAGGGGAAGGCTTCATAGTAATAAGGGTTCGACGCCCTAAAAGAAAACAACTATAGTTTCAGTTTTAACCAAGGAGTTTTACCACTACTTCCTTATAGGATTTCTTAAACGTAGTACTAGTTAACAAAACAAAATCCACCCTTCCAAAGCGTACAAAGGAGACACAAAAAGGGCCATTATTCTTACCAACAAACCTTATCCTAATCGTCAACTTCTCTACATAATATAAGGGAAGGCTAAACCCAAAAGTCGTTAATAATTTTTATATATTTCCGACAATGTCAATAAGTATTTTAAAATAAAGATAAAAATTGATTTCCTTAACAAGGCCACAAAATGGGACCTTTTAGTAACCAATTTTTGAAGTATAAGATATTCGAGTTCGAAAACAAAGGGATTCGATACGCAGAGGGTAATACACCAGTGATGCCCCAGACTCAAAAGACCCTACCATGAGTACAAGCACAAAAATAAGAACCAACACACATATCCATCAGGAAGGTTACGCAGTGTAGTCAGGCCTAGAAGTTCTATGAGCTCCTTGCCAATGGTATAGAAGATGAAAATTTTACCCGATCCATGTGGGCTTATCAAGGAAAAGTCTAGCAAATATCAAACAGATGAATATAACAGCCACCTATTATATTATCACTGAAATCAGCTGTCATCTAACAGGAAAGAGTTCACGAGTCCAATACCATGGATTCACCTACAACTTTTGTTTCAGTCCAGCTATTACTAGCTTGCTTGCGACCCTTAATAAAATTGTAGAGATTTCATTCAATAAAACTTACAATGTTTCCCCCTTACTTTAATCAAACAAGAGTTTGAACCAGGAAGTAGGTATAGAAATTTTCTCGACACGTAGAGGCCAAAATAGATGTCAGGTTATTCATCCTCTAGAACTAGGTACAACAGTCAACCATGTACAGTTCTAAAACAAAACCCAAATGCCATTTTCTAATCAAACAAAAAGTAAGGAATGCCCACAGGCTTAAACAAGTTTTAGAACACAACGTCACTATTAATGTACCTTTTAGCAAAACAGGAGAGCCCTAAATAGGAAATACGTATTTATTCAACCAAATAGAGATATGAAGGCTTAACCTTCCATGTAGTAAGCCTTCAATTATAAATACCATCACAAAATTCTTTTAAAAGAGAGTCATATAAGCAAACAAAACTCAATAATGTTTCCTTCCCTACGAACTAGATTGCATCACTCAAAATTGCAGTAACCCATTCAGACAAATATGAAATAGAGTAAGCTATAAGAGAGGAAAGAACATTCCAAGCAAAACCAGCGAAATTGGATCGAGATTTAAAGGAACAACCAACACAATCAGGCAGCGATATAAACAACCACGAAAACATTTGTCTAGGCGCTATTCAAGAGGAAAGAATATTCATTTCAAGATACTGAAAGAAGGTAGAAAACTATTACAAGGAGTAGATTTAACATGCCTGATTAGAATTCTTCCAACCAACAACCACGTCGACCAGGGCTCGGGCAACAGCAACACAACCTGCGCAACTTCTCTTCCTCCGCCTGCTGAAGATCCATACCCTGTTAACGGCCATGCTTGGCATAGGAAAGGGGGTGATTGAAACATGCCTTCTTGGAATCCTCGGGAGCAACTCCGGGAAGATAGAAGCACTCTGTTCTGAAGAGCATCACAACCACCATAGAAAACCCACACAACCAATGCACTAAACTTAATACAGATAAACACAAGTAACATATAATCAAGGACCACATTTAATCTACCAGTAGCTTGCAACTAGCCATTACTCGGTATTGGATTATTTCTCTAAATCCTACATGTTAACTACATTGGTACATAGATATTAGCAACCGAGGAATTTCACTAACCCCTAAATATAATTTCTGAAACTCTGTAGAAAATGGAAAAACAATCATCAGTGTGAATACCAAATAAAGGTGGCCCTCATATCCAAAACAATAAATAAATCCAACATATACATTACTTACTAAAACTAAGGGGAAACAAAGTGCTGAAGCCCCAACAAACAGGACAACAAATAAATCCAATATATAAATTAGTTACTGAAATTTCAGAACCTGGAAACTTGTAAACCCAAGCAATCAGGTGAAGTTGGAAGATAAATGTTATCCTACAAGCTCAAAGACACAATAGAAAAATCTACCGTATGCAGATGCAAAAAGATACAAACAAAATCTTCGTAGAATTTTAGAGGCATTTCGAACAAATTCCTCCACCTACCAAAACGTCTATGATTTGAAAAAAAAATCACAATAAATCTATATCAAACAGAGTAATGTAGAGGAAATGCTACGACAGTAAGAAAATCTTAAAAACCCTGCGAGGGGAAAAATATTTTAAAATCTGAAAGCCAGATTCTAAACCCTAAATATTCTTACTGAACTCTTAATATTGAAACCGCCTAAAAAAATAGAAAAACATAAGTAATGGAATGAACTTTGACTGACCTTGGCCTCTGCCTACCCTGCGCAATTAATGGCCGCTCAACCGTGTCCACAATGCGTTAAACCAGAACAAAAAATAAAATGAGAAATAAGATCCAATAGATAATGGCCGCAACCCCTAACTTACCTCATGATAAGATGCCGCCTCCATTTTTTCTCTGTTTTCTAATCTGAAATAATGCACATAGTGGCCACAAACAGAAATACAAGAAATACTCAGAAAACAAGCACAATATACATACGAAAGAACGGGCACATTCACACTACACAGATGCACAACACATTACAAAAACAGAACGGACAGAACGGGGTACAAACATGACCAGAAACGGAATGGACAGAACACATAAAATGATCCTCCCATCGCGTCAACATACGGTCTCCTTGTAACACTCTCACTGTCACTTAGTCGATTTTGGCAGAAATATCTTGAAGGAGAATCCGGAATTTGAGGATGCATTCTTATACTGAACAGATAACAATGAAGTTGGACAACCTGCTTGTTGGAGCGCTCAAACAAGGCTTCTACTAAGCTGTCAAGATGCCTGCCAACTAACTGATCACGACTGTTGCAGGTCTTGCTGTGGATTCCAGAACAAGATCAACACCAACGGTTCCTTATGGAGCACTGCAAACAGCTGTCACACTTAGCTCTCTCCCAAGGCCACTGAGCCTGGGATAAGTTTACTTCTCTGCCCAGCTGCTGCATATAGCCAAACACTTCCTCACGGCACTTTCCTAGGAGGATTTCAGTTCTACGCTCCACTGAAACCGCCAGCTACATCACCTATTTTGAGACTGCACAGCTAGGCAGCAACATCAGGGTGACATGACCTTCATTTCACCATCAGGATGAATCCACTATCCAAAAAAATATGTTTTCTCTATTAAGCATTTGTTGCAAGGCATTAACAACGCATGGCGTAGATTTAGATAATCCCAACCCTCCACGCAGTCAGCCAGACTAATGCAGGCCCCTCAACAAGTGTAGCAGATGCACGTCCTTGGTGGTGCTTGCGGCCAGCAAAGGGTTAAGTTTAGGCACGAACAAAAGTGTCCAAAATGGGTTAATGCATCCAAAATTTTATCATTAAAACCCACCTCCAGCCGAAATAAACAAGTTATAGAACAAGGCATCGAGAGAAGGCTTTCGGCCGAGGCCAAACTAGTGGTAGAAGTTTCAAAAATCCAACACAGGACAATGAGACAACAGCGTTCACAACAGGAGCCTATATTTAGTCTTGAACCTAATAATTTGCGCAAACTAAGGTGCTCGGTCGTGAAGCGACCAACCAAGGAATAAAATCGTTCATTGATAATTAACCGAAATATTTAACGAACGCCACTAAGAAATGAAGTTGGCGTCCACCATAAAAATTACTCTTCCTCATTTGCTTCAACGAGGCTCGATTATTATGACAAACAAATCAAAAGGATAGTTTAACGATAATTAAGGATGATATCGATAACAATCGATATAAAGAAGGTAATAATAAAATACAATCGTTGAAGCGGTGCCAGCAACAGAATGTCACCGATACTGATTATATGCAGGAATCAGATGACAGCTTGGAAAACAACTGATCAATTGCATAGTGATAAAGGTCGAAGCCACTAATCGAGGTCGACGAAGGCACAATGACGTTCCATGCTTAGCACTCGATCGCCACAGGAACATTGTCATCTGAATATTCATTCATTCGCTGCAAACATGAAAAAATGGATAAGTATACTTATACTGGATATAAAATCAATCGAATGTGCTAAAAACACAATAACATCAATAAAAATACAAATTAACACACCTTTGTCTCTTTTCCATCCTCTTTCTGGTTAATTGCCTTCAAGCAATCTTTAAACCAGATGCAATATGTCTTCTTCGATTCACCAACAGTATCTACTCCAATATGTGGAAAATGCAATGGAGCGTCATCTACATATGATTCTTCTATGCATATGACAATGCAGTCCCTTTCTAAAGATCGTCCATGGCATTTTGTTCCTGGTTTAGTTGCATGAATTTTAGCAATGCCAACCTTTTTTGCATGGTCAGGCTCTAGGAACATAAAAAATTCTTCTCCTATTGTAAATTCATAGGCAGCCATGTCCTTCGCCTCATTATTTGGTTTTCCCGGTTCCACCTCAACAAATTTCGAAAAATCAATCACCTCAATCAATGGATCGGCCATATTTTTTCCCTTATGATCCTCTGTGTTGATTTTTTCTTTATCATTCATATCGTTTCCCTCACTTTCTTTTGTTCTAATGGAAATAGGTGTTATTTGCATCGGTGGTTCATGTACCCATGCACTTGAAGTGTATGCTTCAACATTATTCTCTTCCTCATCACTCTGAAGCGGTAAAACCCAATTTTTCAAGTGCAACAACATAATAATTAATTGCATATAAAAGATGTAGGTATAAATGCCAAATTAGCAATATGATTAATATTTAAGCACTTAAAATATATAGAAAACACAAATATTTATATTTGTAATTTACAAATGTACCTTGTTTTCCATTGCATTGTTGTTTACATTCTTTTTTTGTATCGGATTTTCTCCATCAACATCAGTTGAGTCCTATTCATGCATTCAAGTCATGAAAAGTGTGAGAATCGCATTTACACAAGATTTCAACATGTTAATGAATGAAAAATGACACTTTATTATTCCAACAGTGCTACTAATGTTTTTAATGAAAGCATGTTTCCTTACATGATCAACATTAATGGATTCTTCTTGGATAATATCCTGTACAAATGAAACGTTAATTTAAAATAACATAAAAAAAATGTGAATAAACAAAACTAAAATAATTTTAAATTTAAATTATAATAAAAATGGTACATACCTTATCCTTTTGTCCATTTAGTTCAGAATTTGTACAATCGGTTTTCATCAAATCCTTTTTATATTGCAGCGTTGAAAGGGTTTTTTTCCTTCTTTCCTCCCTCTTTTCCACACTATCATACTCCTCTACAAGCTTGGAAATCAGATCTTTAGCTTGTTGGCTAAGGGATGAAAAATATTGCACCTTTTCTTCCCGACAATAACGCTCAATTAACCTAGATTTGTACATATATTTAGAATTTTTCAAGTGCCAGTCAACACTTCGCTTTGCAACCATATTTTGTACTGTTTTTTTTGTTCTCCTTTTATACTTCCCGGTCGCACGTTTACCCGGCTTACGCCTATGTAATGGAGGGAGACCATTGTGATCATGGAGGCGGTGATAGTTGATGTCTTTCAAATGCCATTTTATTCCTTGCATTTCATAGTTGCAGCAAGGAAAGACCATGCACTTAAATCTGTCCCTCTTTCCAATTTCTTTTATAATTTTACACTGCTGCAAATACTACAATTTACAGCCAATAATTAAATAGTTTATGAGTAACAATTGATGTGTAGGGAAATCCTATAACTCTTTAGTTGAAATTATTATGCAAATGTAAAAATATATGGACACTAAAAGAACACGAAATTGGAAAATCCTAATAAATCTAAGACATACTAACATAAGTTGAATACTTGAATAAAAGTGTTTTATTCATGCAAAACAAAAATTATAAATAACACTACTTACTGATCTTTGATGTTTGCACTCATTGGATGCTTTATGGCTCGGACTAGGCACCCAATCTTCATCTTCATCATCCTCCTCTACCTCATAATCTTCGTCATTTTGATCACTATTGTCATCTATGTTTAGTTCCGTGTCAAATTCTTCTTCAAAATCTGAATTCTCTTTTGTTTGATCAACAAATGCTTTTTCTTCTTCAATTTTTTCATCGTTAATCTATGTTTATGTTACAAAAACAAACACTATGTTGTCAGAAATAAGCATTTCATAACACATAATCCACTACAAAAATTATATTTCAATAAAAAACAAACAGTCACATTTCCTTACCCGTTTCAGAAAGGCCATTGCAGCACGTGTTGTCATCCTATTTTTTTGTGGTTGATTTTTTCCACAACCGCTATTTTCTTTCATTTGATTTGATTTCTTTGTGGTTAAAAAATTAAAATTTAAAATTAATACATAATATATGGTCATGCATAATCAAAATAAACAATATTGATGAAAAAACATTGTTAAAAGTTTCATCAATACCTTTAAACACAAATGAAGATGTTGCTTTTGATGATTGCTTATTTGCCAGCAATAAGATTAGAAAGGACTGCTGAAATCCAAAAATATAGAAAGGAACTTCAAATCATCTGCCAGCAATAAGATTATATCAAAAAATAGAACACAGTATATTCCTGATATAATATCTACAATGTGTACCTGTGGAAATCCTGAAGAATTGAAGATTATATCTACCAAGCAAACATGATGGAAACAGGTCCGTAGCTTTCAGAAAAGTGATGAGAAATATAAGATGAAGACAATTTATTTATGGATTATATCAGCTCAGAAATGCCATTTTTAGATATCGTTCAAAAAATCAAAAGATAGAGACATTCTCATAAATCAACAGATATAGATAGAGATATTGTCAACTCTCCATTGATAACTACTTTGACAAGGACTTCGAAGAGACTTTGGCCACACTCAACAGATATACTTCCAACCTACCCATACTTTTAACAAGAAAAGAGCTTATTCTGTCAACTTTATTTGCATTCTACTCGAGGTCTTGGTCTTCTCACTTTCTTGAACAGAGCCACAAGACATTCAACTTAACTCAGTGTTGGAATATTCATGTCAAATTATGTATTTAATAGTTTTTTTCTTATAAAAAAACCCACCATTTGATTATAGATTATTTAAATGTACAGTTTGAGTTGAGTCTGTCGTTGGGATTTTCTTTTCCCATCCTTAGCAGTATATGAATAGTTTAAAAAACATGAGATGTAAAGCACATATGGCTTCTGGTCAAAAGCTTTCCAGCTCCATTAGAATTATCAAGAAGTATTTAAAATCAGAATTATAAGGTCTCAAATCTAGCTGTGGATTCACTATTACATGAAACAAACAGTATAACGGGGAAGTTCACTATAGACCTCATCTCAGATAACATGATTTCCAAGAGAAGACTCTGTACCAATGCTTATGACACTAGCTGCTCAATACCTTACCGGTTGCCCACTTGCACTACAACAATTACAGGTACCAATGAATTCCCCTCTCCTTTGAGAAGAACTTATTAACTGCAATATAGTTAGTTACATGAAATAAAAGGATCTATATTACATATAACAGGATCTATATATAAGGATGTCCTGGATGTATTATTACATGAAATAAAGAACTCTCCTCCATGAAAAAACTTCCTTAAAAAATCTCCCATATAATTTAAATATAATTCACTAAGAAAATTTAGATACTCTCCTCCCATAAAACCACTTCCTTAAACATGTCTCATGTAATTTATATACAGTAAATAATCACTACTCACAAAGTCCAACAATAGGAGGAAGATTGGCTAGCTTGGCGTAGCTTATACCCTGCATATGCATAGCACATTAACACAGACCTTGTATAAGCTTTATCAAACCCTTTCTAAACAAATTTTCTTTAAGACTATAATCTAATTTTTTAAATAGGCATAAAGTTAGTTTTCACGCCTTAAACAAATTCTCTTTTAAGACTATAATCTAAATTTGTAAATAGACATGAAGTTAGTTTCCTTGCCTGTGGTATGGCAAGACTGGCTATAGTTATACCAGCGATAAGATCAGACCTGAAGAACTTAAAGGAATATCTGGGTGCCCATTCAAGAATAGGAAATATATACCGGACTCCCAACAAAAGCTTCCTTTTTCTTGGCTGGTTCTTAAATTGCTTGAAGGGATCATCAGGAAAAAAGGTCTCCTTCACAGAATCTTTAATAGAGTGCATCATGCTCTCTGGAGGCCTAACGCTAACTTTGTGAAGAGATGACATCTCTAAATCATTTTGAACAATGTCAGAAAGCCCATTGACATGCCCACTGACATTGGTGGTATTCATTTTTGCGTTCTTTCTCTGTCCAAATCTCAACTACACAAGCTCAGACCTTGATGTGACTCATTGCATGGGTAATCAGAAATGCAGAGAAGTATAGGCTCTTATATTCACTGTGCTCCAATACTTTCTTCTTTTCACTCATGAGAAGGCTTTCATCATGTTGGAGCAGTGAAAAATAGAAGCTATTCTGATCTCAAATTCAAATATAGTTCTCACCATTTACCTTTTCTGTCTGGTTCCCACAAGACAAACTGATGGGGGACACGTTAAAATTTCTTGGGTTCAAACAAACCAAGTCATTGCCAGAAACTTTCTTGATTCCATAGTTTTTCCTCTGATATGTGCGGCTGTTAGACTGTAAACCTTGAAGTCCTCCTACACATAAATGTGGTGATTGGGCTATAAACATTCCCAATTCGGCCTTTTGTGTTACAAATTTTTATTCTGTTGGACTGTCTAGCATTTTTTTTCGGATAGAGAGCTATATTTGTCCATTCTGTTGAACTGAGGTGACTGGGTTAAGAACATAAATTCCTACTCTCGCTCCTATTTCTTCTCCACCTCTATCTCCTACTCCTTATCCATTCTATTCTGTTGGGGGACAGACGAAGAGGGGACTGGTCAAACCTCCTATTTGCTTGGGTTGGGGAGTAGAAATCATATTTAGTAACTTCAAAGATATGCATCTATTATTTAAATTTCAGTACTTGAATTTTTTTTTAAGACAAATCAAAGAAGTGGCATATTTGAGTTGTCCCTTCAGATCAGCAGCATGACAGGATTTTCTTTCTAATTTCGTAGAAGAAACCTATCTTTATGTTCTTATCTTATCATCATACATTAAACTTTATCCTTTTCCATAGATAGCCGTCTCTCGTGTCAAGAATCCTCCTTCTAGTGTAGCTTATTGGACTCATTACAAGTCCATCCCTCCTTTGTTGGTCCCCAATCGATGTAAACATTAAAGGGTGCTGGATTATCTTTGGTCCCTCCCACTATGTTTCCTGCAGGTAGATTTTTCTATTGCACCAAATATTCTATAATAACTCCACTTCCCTTTCTATCTCTATCTTCAGGCCATATATCATCAACAAGGAAATCAGATTGCCTTGCAGCTGAAACAGTGTATCCTTCATCTACTTGTTAAATTATAGGGCAAACAATAATAAGTTTTGGCCTTACCAATTTCCACCGTTGAAATCAGTGCGTTGGTAGTTTCCAACAAGGGAATTATAGCATATGCCATAAACATCAGTTATCTTCCTACCATCACATCAAATGCTTGTGCACTTAAACTTCTAACTACATTTAACAGCTCCTTGTTTATCATCATGCTGAGAAACTTATGATCTGGATTGTAAAATTGCCTTTTATCAGTTATGATCTCAAACTCTAAGCTTAAACTATCATTTTATTATTCTGTCTCCTATATCCCTGTGTTGCAAAAGAAACATAAGCAACTGGTTAAGAAATTAAGAATTGGCATGGGCTCTTTGGGAGTAACTCTTGTTGGTTAGACCACTCGAACTGCTGTCTCAATTGCTGATCTTGTTATTTCTTCTTGATTAGTCAAAATAATTGGATCTTTCTTGCATATTTTTAATTCCCTTGGCTTTTCAATTGATAAACTCTCATACAAATTTACCTATTTTTCTGGATCTCAAAGCTGAGGTTTCTCCTTTGAATCTCCAAGACTCAAACCAATTCTTCATTTGGGCACATATAAACTTTTCAAAACCTTCTAATTGTATCTTTATTAAAATTCCAAGCCTCTAATCTTGTATCCCTTTGCCTAGGAGGAGATGGAATAGCCACAGCTGAAAATAATGATTTTTAACCACGGCTGAAAATTATTACGGTAATATTTTTTGTTTTAACCGCATACATTGTTTATTGAACAGATAGCTTTTCAGGTGCTGTTGAAGGCCCTGATGAGTCTTAACCCCAGTGACGAGTTAGAATGCTTAAAACGAGAATTCAGAAAGTTTATTTCGGGTTTAGTCTCAATTCCTGTCAAATTCCCTGGAACAAGGCTTTACAAGTCCTTGCAGGTAGGATTTTATATCTTCAGACTCAATTCCACGTTGATCACTACCAATTACACCAATCTAAGATATGGGCATTGGGAGATTTTAATAATACCGATTATGATTATGAAAGCATGTTTCAGGAAAAAGCAAACATGGTGAAGATGGTGCACAGAATCATACAAGACAGAGGAACAAAGTATGATAGCAACAAAACTCGAGAGAAGGATGTCCTGGATGTATTATTACATGAAACAAACAGTATAACGGGGAAGTTCACTATAGACCTCATCTCAGATAACATGATTTCCAGGAGAAGACTCTGTACCAACGCTTATGACACTAGCTGCTCAATACCTTACCGCTTGCCCACTTGCACTACAACAATTACAGGTACCAATGAATTCCCCTCTCCTTTGAGAAGAACTTATTAACTGCAATATAGTTAGTTCTGACACTAAAGCATTCATGTATTCAATGATCTCAGGAAGAAAACATGAAGCTCAAGAAGTCCAAGGAAGAGAAGAAAGAGCTAGTAACTTGGAGTGATTACATGTCATTACCATTTACTCAGGATGTGAGTATGATTTGATTAACATTATCTAATATTTATGTAATTTGGTTAAGATACAATTTTCCTTAGAGGCTTAAGTTTCCTACACATTGATCAGATGATAACAGAGACCTTGCATTTGGGGAACAGGGTTCCATTATGTTAAGTCCCTGTTGTTAAAAGATGTGAAGAGAGAAATAATGAAGAGGAATCGCAATTCACACATTATAAGTTCTGGGTCCGTCATTTTATTATGCAAGAGATAGTCACAAAATGGTTGAAGTGGGCTATAACCGTCTATTAGTTAATACATAACTAATAATGACTTAATATTAAACTATAAGCCTTATATTCCTACACCCCCTCTTAAGGTTTACACTACAGAAAGTGAGCAAAAACATAGTGATAGAAGATTAAAACTAAATAGAGTCCATTAGTTAATACATAACTAATAGAGACTTAATAATAAACTATAAGCCTTATATTCCTACACCCACTTTTAAGGTTTACACTACAAAAAGTAAGCAAAAACATATTGACAAAAGATTAGAACTAAATAGAGTCCCACATTCTTCAAAAGTTAAAGTTTCCTCTCTAAAACATAGTGCTTTGACTAGGTACAACTCTGTTCATGAGTCGAATTCCGTGTTTGAGGTTTTTAGCCATAAATTACAGTTTCAATTTTAGACAGCCCGTTTACAGGCTATACAATTTTTTATTTTTTTTGGGTATTGTAATCTTCAATTTGTTTAGATCTTCATTAGCAAACTGTTAAAAAATTGGAGCTTTGAAACAGGGTGTGGACATATGCCAAAGTACTGTGCAGAAGGGAACAGTTGAAGTGCCCTGGTAGGTATTTATGCAAAATTTTGAAGCATGTAAATTATTCGACAAAATTCCTGAGATATATTTTGTCTCCTAGATTGCGGGATATGCAACTTAGTAACTTTTGGGCTATTTCAATTGGCATGTTCAAATCTAGACTCCATAAATCTTTCCAGCATCCTGCTAGCCTCTGTCAAAACAAGGGCTTCAAGAGCACGCCATGAGCAACGATCAAAGTATGATGGAACATTGTTCATATTTTAAGGGTATTGATGAAGGATAGAGGAATTTAATAGATGGTGGGATTTAGTTGGATTAAAGGATATAAAATGGTGAATGGTTTTTTTGTGTAAGAGATGAATCACACCCACAGGTATAGGAGATTAATGCAAAGTTGCAGAGATTTACAGCGGGGTATGGGCATCCACCAAAGCATAATGGAAGTGGTATTTCATAATTTCTAGTGTCTCAGTAAATGCAACCAACATGTGTCCAATCTCTTCAGTTCACTTTTCATATCATACTCCCATCCTCTGCCAAAATATGAGCTTTGAAACAGGGTATGCACATCTACCAAAGCATTGCACAGAAGAAACTTTTGTCAGATATTTTAGTTTCAAATACCCTGGTAGATATGTATGCATAATGTGGAAGCATGTGAATTATTTAACAAAATTCCTGAAACACGTGTTTCTTTTGATGGTGAAATTTTTTTGCAAAGTGTCAAAAAAATTGGAAGACCACTGTTTTTATTTTCCGGAGGCATCCCTTACAGGAGCTTCCCTTACACTCAACCAAATGCCTTCTTCCACAATGAGTTAGGGAAGCTACTGTTTTTATTTTACTGAGTCGTGAAAATCAACCAAATGCACAGAGTGTAGATTAACCTAAAAAAATCCAACTTATGGAAGGGATTATTGGACGCAGCGACAGCTGATTTTATTCTGAGAAATAAAATCATGGATTTGCATCCATGGTGATGTCAAGGAATAACATCATTTCAAACAAAGACATTGTTCTTGCTGAGAGCATTGGTGATGTATTCTGTAAAGCCCTGTTTTATGACTCCATGGAGGTATCGTAAAGTTTCAAACTCTGCACAGAAACTACAAATCACCCCAAATTATTGGAAAAAAGCCTCAGAATGACAAAAAAGAGCAGGACGCATTTAGATAGACGTTTTAGAGAAGGAGCCTGCTAGAAAAGCACGACTAACGAGCTGCAAATATTTTTGGACACTTCAACGCATTGGGTATAAGGTTATGTATTGTTCATGCAATCAAAGACAAGTGACATTGTAGCAGTGATGACAACCGCAAGGAATCTATGCTTGGTCGGCGCACTTCAGTGGAATATGCAAATTGAACTGAGCTTTAATTGAATATATAAATGCTTGCCCACATACCGTCAATATCATAGAGTTGTTATATTTAGGTTTATTTTATACAGTACTTACGGTTGCAAAAAGTGTAGTTAGTTAGTTCAAGTGTCATGGCAAGTTCTTCAATGGTGAAGATGGGTTCATGTTTGAAGGCTGATGACATGCAAGAGCTTGTAAAATCGAAGCCCGGGGCTGAACCAGAGAGATACATTCGACCCAAACAAGAGAGGATTGGATGCTCAGCATTAAATGCTCCAGCTAGCCTTCAAATACCTGTCATTGACATGGGGAGGATTGTATCAGGATGTCATTCTACGAGGCAACATGAGATGGCCAGACTTTCCAAGGCCTGTCAAGAGTGGGGTTTTTTCCAGGTTAGTTGGGCTAAATATATCTGTTTTTTACCACTCGCTAACATTTAAGAGTTAGATGTTTCCAAATGTTCAGTAATAATCTTTACAAACATGTTTGTTACTTAAATGGCCACAATAATTTTAGCAGTGTGTTTATTTTACTTTCTCAGGTTTTGAATCATGGAACTGGGCACTGACAACTATTGGAGCGAATAAAGAAAGTGGTGATGGAGTTCTTCAAACTGCCATTGGAAGAGAAAGAGAAGTACACAACGATGCCGGGCAAAATCCAGGGATATGGTCACGGTTTCCTCTTCTCAGATGACCAGAAGCTAGACTGGTGTGACATGATGGCACTGGCTACCATGCCAAAATCTATTCGTAAACAAAACCTTTGGCCGGATAGACCCTTACTTTTCAGGTTATATGTTTTTATTAATATACCCTACAATACTACAATGGTAATGCTAACTTATGTCAACTATCTATGCTGAGATGTTTTTTGCTTGAGTTTTGCAGGGATACATTGGAAGCTTATTCAATTGAGGTATTTAGACTCTGCCAACATTTGGAGTCTTTCATCGCTGAGAATTTGGGTCTAAAGCCCAACATTTTTGAAGAAATACTCGCAGAAAATGTGCAGGCACAACGGATGAACTTGTATCCACCCTGATCTAGGCCTGATCTCGTTCTAGGTTTAAGTGCACACTCTGATGGAAGTGCTCTTACTGTGTTACTGCAAGATGACGAATCGGTAGGCTTACAAATTCTTAACAAGAACCTGTGGATTTCTGTAGAGCCGATTCCAGGCGCTCTGGTTATCAATATAGGAGACACGCTAGAGGTACATATACCCAATTTAGAATGTATAAAAATAGTTATAAATCATTTAAAAATTATGTTTCAATGGACATTATAAATATTATATTTGTATAAAACTAGTTATTCGTATAAAAATAACTAATAAATTATTGAAGGGTGTATGATTTTTAATGCGCCATGTTGTTTCAGAGACGAAATTAATACTCTCAGTAAAGAATGCTTAACTTTATTGAAGATAATTCCGGGGAATATTACTTGCTCCCCATGAGCTTTCAACATTGCATTCTCCTGTCTTTTAAATTGGTGTTGTCTCCTTAAAGGTGAAGTTAAATAAGTTGAAAACTTTTCATTTGGGTATTCTGTATTTGTATTGTAACGCTGCCATACATTGTTCTAGCACGCCTTAACAAGATTGGTTTATAAAAATAGCTATAAGCCAATACTAAATTTAACATTGTACTAAAGTGAAGAAGACGAGGTCTGCAAGTATAAACAACATTCAATACTTACCTGCAAACACTTTCATAAAATGAAATAACAAAAATGTGAGCCTAAGGGGTTTGTGCATTCAAAACCACAAAGCATGTAAAACAACAAATCAGAGAAGCACAAAATAGCATGTAAAAGAGAAGCACATAATAGCATGTAACATAAACATAGATTAAAGATATTTTTTCAGAAACAAATCGATGTAACATAATCATAGATTGTAGAAACCCACCTCTGAAATCCGTTCTTTGGAGCAAATAGGGGAAGTTGCATAAGCCTTTCACAAATTCCAGCGTCAATAACAGCCTGCACTGCGCCTGCACCTTCCTCTTTGCTGTCGCAAAAACGGCGGATGATATAAAAAGACAGGGAAAGTATTTCTATATCGTTGTCTGGATCGTAAAAAGGGCTCTTTGTCAGAAGAAGAGCAGCGTCTTGTCATAAGTCTTCAAGCGAAGTACGGAAACAAATGGAAGAAAATCGCAGCACAAGTGCCTGGAAGAACTGCCAAGAGATTGGGTAAATGGTGGGAAGTCTACAAAGAAAAACAACAGAAGAAAGACACAGAGGATACGCCCATGCATTCTTCTAACCTCGTTACAGAAGGTAACAAGTACCATCATATTCTCGAAACTTTTGCAGAGAAATACATGCAAAACCAAAACCAGTACATTTCTCCTTCACCATCCATTACGGTTGCAATGCCGCCTCATTGTCTGGATCGAGAAGATTTCGCAATGGTGCAAGGAGAGGGATTAAATGCTCGAGGGGAGGAATCGGGCTGAAAATGAAAAGGTTGGAGAGTGCATGTAACACACCAAAAATACCAACACAAGGACAACACAGTGAAATACAGGATTTTTTTTTTTTTTTTTTTGACTTGCTTTGACACAACACGACACAACATGTCGTCACAAGGTTACAACCAACACTAGGAACCACTTGTTATGGGGGAGACCACAAGGTCAGCACGGAAACGTTCACACCTATCAAGGACAATGTACTCTTCTTTTGACAAGACAACATGGAAGTCCAATCCACATGACACACTCACAGCTAGGGCATCCCATGAGGAATTTCTTGTTAAATTTTCTTGTTTACTAAAGTGTCTCTTAATTCTTAACTTACGTTCTTATAAAATTTCATGTAATGATTCACACAATTCTTTTCACAAGGGAGAACTTCTTTCTTTTCAACGTTTGACTAAATAGCTTAAGGCCAAGCTTTCTAAACTAGGATCATCAATTTGATGTCCAAATCTTTCTTATTCATTTGATTTTAGAACATTTTCCATTTCTTACAAGGTTAATTAATCTTATTCAAGCCACTAACACATGTTCCACAACTCTATTGCACAGGTGAAGGCATAAGTTCCGATTGAGTGAAAGTACCGCTTAGGGTTCATAACAATAACCTTCTTGTTTAAGGATCAAATATTGACCTTGCTTAAGAAATATCACCATGAATTAAGGCATGGGTTAACAGAACAGGACAACAGAATTTAGCTTCAGGGTCACATTGTTTACTATCAGTCTTTCATTGAGGTTAAGAGTTTATCAAGATTGGTTAAATGTTCCATCTAGACTTTACTTTATTAAGTTTGACAAAGGAGAACATTCCAAACGATAGAGAGAGATTTAAGGTTTAATTAATCGATTTCCCTCCTACTTATTAAATCCTATCATCTTCTAAAATCTAACCATTGCTTTCACCATGAGGTCATTTAATATTTCACCATAAAAGGATAATGTTTATTAGCTTGGCTCAAATAAAAAAAATAATAATAAGTTATCATATTTCGTTACAAAAGATAGTTTCCTCTTGATTGTTCCAGGTCTCAAAGGTTTCAAGTAGATCACATCTACATTAATATATTCATATACATAAATTTTTAGTTTAACTTTTATCAGGAATATCCAGCTCACTTTATAGTGCTTACAAACTCATTGCTACTAGCCTTAGGAGGATTTACAACTCAACATTTTAACTCAAGAGCAAAGTTTAACAGTACTCGTTTGCGGAACCAAAACAAGGTTATATCAATTCATTCCAACATGATTAACATACCATCTCTATTGAACCATGACTAGAGAGCAAGAGAGTTGGGACATGACTAAGGGTTAAAGTTCACTAGAATATCCCATAACTAAGCGGTAATCAAATTTCATCTTTCACATGATAACCAAACAAGCCAAATTTTCAACAGTTACAACAACAATACTCTACAATACATTTACTAGGCACTGACCCTTCTTCTAAAATGTCCAAAGGCCCTTTCCAAATTTTATAACATAATACACATTCGTACGAAGGAACATCATAACCAAGATTGATGCAATAATCTACAAGTCTTTCCATCATCTAACCACGTAAGCCATCTGCAACAATTAATAACCTGAGTCAGTTCGCGAGAACTGAGTCAGTTCGTGAGAATTGAGCAAGATAAGACTATACATAGCAACAATAAGCTACTAGCTAACAATACCATGAAAGGAAACATTCTATTTCAGGAAATGGATCAAAGTTCTAACCTCTAACAACCTTTTGAAACAAGATATAATTTTCAACATATCAACTAAGAAGAAAACCATAAGTTTTAGTTATGAAAATACCTCTAAAACTACAAAATTTTGACAACCAAATACGCAAGACTATGAAATTTAAATGATTAGACACAAGAGTTGAGAGTATTAGGATTTCAATCATATAATCCCATAGATTACGTGATTGAAATCTAAAGTGTAACCCATCAATCCACATTCTCAAGGTGAAGTCAAAAGATAAAAACCAGACCCGATCTTAGTTTCCAAAAAGAATATAGTTTTGGAATCGTTCCGTAGGGCCATAGGCCTAATAGGCTAGAAACGAACAACGAGGGTAAAAACAAAGTTCCATCATGTAATAAAAAAGGTTTAAAGGATGAAAATCTTATATTCAAACCCACAACCATTATATCCTAGGTAATAAGTGACTTCATAGCTAATAAGGATGAGTGGAAATGACGGTAAGAATGTCCGGAATAGGTATTGCCTAACAGCTTACCTACTGAACATAACCAGGGCCGGAATAGTGACAAGCCTCATTAATACCCAAGTTGAGTAGGCAATCTAGCATTCTAAACACATCCTTGCAATTTTCATAATACCTTAGATTTATAATCCTCCCGTTTTAGAGGAACATAGCCATGAATCTAGACTTGGTTGAAATTTTCCGACATCAACTCACTTCCTAATATCATAAACGATGTATACAAAGGAAAAGGTCTCTCAACTCTCCTTAATTTACATCTCATCACTAAGTTTATGGTAACCTATGCAGAGATTAAACACATAATATACCATTGAAGATAGATATCCTCCAATAACGAACTTCTATAACGATGTAATTACAATTATTACGTTCGACACAAAAACAAACTATTCCATAGCTTCTTTTCCCTTTTTGACGACAAAATATATTCACGACCTTCCATCACAATCATTCTAAATTTGCAATGAAAGGTCACTCATCAAGAAGGAAGTACAAAACAAGTTTGACTAAATTAAGGAACTTCATGTTACCTTAAGCAGTTGATGAAAACCTTAACTTTCACGAACCGTGAAAGATATTACCTTACTCCATCAAGGCATTATGTCTATACATGATTAAATCGATCACACAAGGAATCATCAACATACCATATCTTAACACCATAAAGGTCATTAATTTTATCAAATTTTACTCATAGAAAGAGTAGAATCAAAATGGGGTTCTATCAATAATTTATGCTCTTCTATCAACCCAGGACATATTTTCGGCCCAAAACTTCCTTCTTAACAAGCATATATAAATAGAACTTCTAATTTCCAAAAGCCCTAATAATTTGCACAAGACACGAAGTGCATAATCACGCTTATCATAAAAAATAATAATAATAATTTAACTGTATGTTTTCCTCTAGGGAAACAACATAATAGGAAACCAATACTAGTCAATGCTGCAACGTTCTAGGGGCGATCACATACCCAGGTTCACAAAAGAAACAGCGACATTTTTGCAGAAGGAAGTAACTTTACAATTATATATATATATATATATATATATATATATATATATATATTTCATATGATCAATCAAAGCATACACTGAGAACCTTTGTTTGTTTTATATATATAAATGGGTTGATCACGTCAACAAGAACAACCAACAGAGGCAAATCCAGTAGTAACAAACTGTTAACCATAAATTGAACACAATCCACAAAATCACAGATTTAAACCAATTTCTAGAAAGAAAAAAGTTTCATTTCAAGAGGTTATTAGATACTAGCGTATTATGTATATGGTTAGTCTATCTTGCCTGTTTTAACACATCCACCAGTCCTGAACATCCAGCAGGGACTGCTACAGCCACACGCCTTCCGCTTTATCCTCTGCTTCACTGGTCTTTTCTTGCAATATACCCCACCAGGATTCCCTTTTGAAGGCACGACTAGAAGAATGCAATAGGTGGCTGTCCAAACACTAGATTGCTTCAATGCAGCTGCTTTGGGGGTGAGAGTCGAACTGCTTACCACTCAGTCCGAGAGCACTTGCGCTAGAAAGCTAAACACCGACCATGGTTTGAAGCTCGGACACAAGACATAATGATTACATCGCTCCTGGCTCTGAAAGGCATCTACCGTATTGATACACAACCTTTTCCTTCATCAGATTTGGGGACAGCATCAAACTCTCGGTGCAAACATTGCAGCTGTAGCTTGTAAGGTGTGATAATTCCAACAGCACCCTTTATGCCTGCCAACATAGTGACTCGTTGAAGATGCTCATATAATTGCAAAGCAAAAAGTGTTTCATGAATATTATGATATGAACCAGCTCGGCCTCTATGAGGTTCTCTCCCATGAGTTTCATCGTACAACAAGTAAGATCTCAATAGAGAATCTTTGTGATAAATTTCATCAGGTCTCCTGGTAACTCTCTCACTGACACAAGGTCGATTTTGGAGAAACAAAACTCAGTACATGATCTGAGTCTGAAAAATATCCTGCTACCTTCATCTCCCAAGACATTTTCTCCAACATTGCATAGATCTCCTGTGCCCGTGGGTGTGATCTGTCACCTTGAGGGGGAACCCCGAATTGAAGATGCAGTCGATACAGAGAAAATAACATCACAGTTGGACGAGCACAACCCAAACATTGAAAACTCGCACTGAGCCATGGAAAGCTTGAGCATAGCAACAAAGTGTATCCAAAGAAAATCAAACTGGGAGTACAAGCTCGAAGAAATCTCCTACAACAAAGGTAGGTAAGAGATTTGCACAGAAAAACCACGACTTGCAAATGATACAGAGCTCCCAGCATAACACAACACCAGATGCAACAGATAGCTTGATAAAAGGCCAAAGATCTGCAAATGCATTCATTGAGTATCCTGTCCATGACTGTAGACACCACCTGGATGGAAGTGAATTTCCAAAATGAAAAGGCAAGACAACTCAACTAAAACTTTATCTCGTTTTTCTGCTACAGCTGCAAGATCTTGCAAAGACATAAGTGAAATAGCGGGAACAAGCACTTTCAATGTCTTAATCAATACGACAACTCCTCGAAATAAAAGATAAAGAGCAGGAAAACGAAGTTAAAAAACAAGCTCATAGAATGTAAGCCTGCAACCGGAGGATGAGCAGATCGTAGAAACAAGAAAAGACATGCACACCAGTCCTCTCCCTCTTCACGGACACACTTGAATCTTCCCGTCTCAGGCATAGCTAAAAAAACCAACTTCGAACACAAGAAACACTAACCGAAGGGCCTACACGCATGGGCAGAGTAGAAGGAAAAAGGCATGCGAGGAAGGAGAGATTGGATTCGCGTGTACAGGAGAAGGGACAGTCTGCAAGATTTTGCAACAACTGATCTCCACTGTGGTCACGCGCAACCAGAACACCATGATCAACACCAACGGTTCCTTGGGCTCTCCCTGAAGCAGCTGTCGCACTCTGCTCTCTCTGGGCCACTGATTTTCTGAGATAGGTTTACTTCTCTACCCTGTAGCTGTTGCATAAAGCCAAGCGCTTCCTCACGGAACTTTCCAGGAGAAGGTCAGTTTTGCGCTCCACTGAAGCTGCCTGCACAGCACAAATTTGAGAATCCAAACCCTCTCACGCAACACCAGGGTGACAGACCTTCGTTTCACCATCAACAAATCCACTGTCCAGAACACGCTGAAGCAATTCATCTGTTTTAGCATTTGATGGAGTGCAAAACAAGCATACGTAGTTTTGGGCAAGAACAACAGGTAAACCACGTGGCAACAAGTGGAGTCAACAGAAGATTTACATATCCAAAAATTTAATAAAAGGAGATGCGCCCCACACTCCACCGACTCCCACTATCCCACGCAACTAGGAAAGACACATCCCAACCACCACACGCGGTCCAAGGAAGAAAATGCGGCAGCCAGTATAGTCGGCCAAGGTGGCAGGTAGAAAAAAAAGAAGAGGCTCCAATGTCCAGCGGGGCATGGCTGCTCTGAAGTATTTTTACTCTTATTCACAACATTTTTACCCAAGCAGCCACACATATCTACCTCTTCTCCGAAGTATACACATGCAGTTAACTAAATTTGGAATCCTTTCTTGTGGTCCCCCCCAGCAAGAAGAAAATCCCTGAGTCCCATGAATTATGTGAATGCTTCATCATTCTCGAAGATATCAAGTGGTACGTAGAGTTGTTGGTCCCAATCTACAAGTTTAGGATAAAATAGGGTGACTTGATAATCGGTTGAAGGGATGGATTCAGATAGGGTAAGGACGACTGACTCCGGGAATAGGTTCGTGGAAGCTAAATCTTCGTAGAGGCTACATTGGGAACTTGTATTGCTATCCACATTATACGAAAATGTCCTCGCATTCAGAAAAGGTAACATCAACCTCGACGGGTTGAGCATCCTGGGATTTTAACCCAAGACCATGCTTGTCAGATTTGAAATGGCAAGTAGGAATAGGTTCTAGACGGCCTTATGCATTGGCTCCACATTTGTATCCTTTATAACCCATGACAAACATCATGCGGTGTCCTTTAGTATACTAAGGCACTTGGTGGCATGAGGCCATGGTTCCTTCTGGCACCGTACTAATGGGATCCTCCAACATCTTTTTTTCGGATAGGAGGCCACTATGAACAAATTTATCCAATGGTTCTGAACATGGTTCTCGTGTACATTGTACTTGTGAACTGAAAATAGGGCTTACCTCGTGTCCTAGGTGAAACTGATAAGTCTGAAATTAATAATGCTTGTTTAAAAGTAAATGGATCGCCTGAGCCATATTTTGCTGATGTAGCCTCCCAAGATGTAAAAGGATTGACCAAAGAAGGGAAGTCCTTATTATAAGGTGTGAGAGATTCTGAGTCCACCTGATTCTTCATAGCTCCCATTTTAAGAGGGATGACAACATCCGTGGAAGGGCACTCATAGGCTACACGAGAGAAACTATGCAATGCTCGACAGTGAGTGAACGGCTTGAGATAGTGACTATATGCCCTTCATGGCATAGCTTGATACATTGATGAAATATCGAAGGGATAGCCTGCATGGCGTGAATCCATGGACGCCCCAAGAGCATGTTATACGGGAGATCTAAATTTAGGACATCGAAGGTCGTATCATGACAGGTTGGACCTACTTCCATGGGTGCTATAATAGTACCTGCTGATTCTCTCTCCTCATTATCATACGTTGTGATGGTGATGGTCTTAGCTCCCAGATCCATTTCTGAAAGGCCTAGCTTCCTGACCAGCTTCAATGTGCATATGTTTAGACCAGATCCCCCATCCACAAGCACTCTTTTAATCTTACGACGGGTAACCACCACTTCTAAATAGAGAGGAAAATTATGCTCAGGGTTGTTACATGGGATAGCATTGCGATCAAAAGTGATATGATCAGTGGGTTCAAGGTGGGAAACCATAGCTTGCAAGTGCGCGGGATCTACCTTAGTAGAGACTCTAGGAATTCTGTAATGTTTTGTACAATATATCCTTGTGAGCAGTAGAGATTTTAAGAAGGTCTAAAATGGATATTTTAGCTGGTGTTTTCTCTAGCTGGTCTAGTAAATTATATTGGCTTTGGGTAGTTGGTATTGGATCAGGTATGATTAAGCGAGCGCGTCGCATTCCAACTGCACAACTCTTTTCAAGAATTCGGATTGTGTTTACTCGTTCATCAGGCGAACGGATGCAACCTATAAGGGAGTCGAATGGACTGTCATCACTAGGGTAAACATACGCAGCAGTGTGATAGTCATTAGAGGCTTGCTCGTGATCTAGTTTCCTTTTCTTTTTATCTGTGTGATTGGGAAAAGGTTCTTTGTATATGCCCATTTTTTCATTAGGACCCTGTCCTAAATCAGGAGGTGATTCTACGGACAATCTTTCCCTCTTCAATGAGGTCTTGTATGAAGTGTTTCAGCTATAGACATCTATCTGTTTTGTGTCCTTTGACACGATGGAAGTGATAGTATTCATGGTCTTTATACCAACCAAGTTTTGGAGCATTTTCTGGGAATGGTACTGTGGTACTTGGATACTCTACCATTTTAGCATCATCTAATTGTTTTAATATAGTAGTCAGGGGTTCACTCAATGTTGTGAATGTACGTTTTGTAGGTGCCTTGGGATGAGGTCCTTGCAAAAGCTTCAAAAGTGGACCTGTCTGCACAACTTGGACTCTTTTGGAGTCAGTAATTCCATCACCGACGACGTGCTTGTTCTTATTAAAGAACTTAGGTTTGTCTACAGATTTGGCCTCATGTTTGTCTTTGACAAAGGGTTTAAGTGTTCCTTTGGTAATAAGAGCCTTTTCAATTTGGCTACCTTTCTCTATAACTTCCTCGAAGTTAGATCCACAATGCATCTGAAGATGGAAGGCTATCTCTGAGTTTAAATTAGGAACAAAAATGCTCACTAATTGTTTTTTGGGTAAAGCACAAGGGAAGCGACTAGCCAGCGCTCTCCATCGTTGTAAGAAACCCGTGAAGGTCTCATTAGGTTTTTGCTTTGCATTGCAAAGGTCATTCATCGTGATATCGTTTTCAATATTGAAAGAATAGTGCCACACAAATTTTTCTGCTAGTGTCGGCCACGTTGTTATAGATCCTTTAGGTATGCTACAGAACCATTCAATCGCCAAAGCTCCCAAACTGTGGGGAAAGAGTCGTATTAGAAAATTATCATTGTAGGCGACCTCTTGACAAGCCATGTAAAAGTATTTGATGTGATCACGGGGATCACCTTTGCCTTTGTACTTGTCGAGCTTTGGGATAGTGAAATGTTTAGGAAAGGGCTGTAGTAGCATGTCTTTATCGAAGGGATAAGGACATAGTTCTTCGTAGAGATACTTTCTGTTTTGGCCTATATTTCCTTGTTGTAATGTTGTGATCGTATCTTTCATAGATTTCAATTCATCCTGAATGAGTTGCTCCTTAGTAGGTGATATTGACCTTTGAGCCTGAGTTGCTTTAAAGGTATAGTCTGTATGCGGATCAAATTGAAACTCGTTAAGTTTATTTTTGTCTTTGTCTTTACCTATGTTTCTTTTTGAAGCACCTAGGTTCGCTAATTTCTGACTCAACTTCAAGATCTATTTTTGGAGGGTCTCCTCCTCAACCAGGGGATCCTCTTCTTCATCAAATTTCAGAGGAGGGGAGGCCTTCCGCTTAGTTTTTACTTTACGTGAAGCCTTAAATCGAGGTTTACGTGATGTTTCACCTTCAACAGCGGCCTTATGTTGCCCAGAAGTGGATGCATATCCCACATCGAAAGGATTATCTGTGTCTAAGACAAATCTTCACTCTCCTAAGTTAGGGTCAATGACCTTTGTTTCTTCTTCACGCTCATGTGGAAGTTTAGCTCCTAACGCCAAGACTCTCGCGAGTACTTGATCTTTGTTATAATATAAGAGCTCGTCAAATATGTTTAGGTCTAACCTTTGTTGTTCTCCCGAAGAATCTGACTCTCCTCCACTATGATCGATTAATGTCTCCGTATCTTTGACTTGAGAGAAGAGTGGTCCTAAATTGTTCCCGCTAAAGGGGAAACCATCAAAAGGATTATCTCCTGCATTAAGCTCACTGGATTTTGTTGCCATTTTGAAAAGTCTAGGCATTACTAGCCGATACTCAGATGCAACACTATGTTTACTAGTTTTCAAAGGATACCGATATGGACAGATGAAAATGTATCACTTACCTAAGTTGTGTTATGTCAAATCTATACTTAAAAGACCAAGATGAATGACAATGTTGTACCAGATATGTGGGCCGAAGTTAGAAATCTAACAAGGCTTGAATATCAGCACAATACTGACAAAGTCCTCTAACAAGGTATACCTAGAACTGACTCAAGTACTGACAACAAGCCAAGTGTATTGAAAAGTGGAAGTCACAATTAGATATAGCGTAACAACGCTGTCAAGATATCTCAACCAAGCAAGTAAGGCGTCGATATCAAGACAACATCATGACGATATATATAATGCATTATCAACACTCGTCAAAAAACCTAGATGACGTCAGAACTAAAATCAAGTAGAAGGTATAACAAGAAGTCTGCGATGATGTGAGCAGCGTAACCGCGTAATAGAGGGATTTATACTACATGCCCAAAGAATGGGAGACACAATGTAAATGCCAATACTAAATGACTAAAATGCAAGCAAAAGTCGACAAACTAGGGAGAGACAAAATGACAAAACCGACCCGTAACAATGACGAAGATCCTGAAGTCAAGATCGTAGGACTGCCAAAGACGCGAAAACGTACCCGCCCACTTTAGTCGTTTAACACCCCAGCCGCAAACATGGATGAGTGTAAACGTACAAAAAAGTAGCTAGCACTATCTCTGACATGACACATAAAGTATGCCTCTGTTCGACTTCCAACGTGGAAAGTACGAATGCATGGGTGTAGATCAAGAACATGTGAAAATAGACTTAGTTTCACTTTGGGCAGAGCTTCGCCTCGTTCGAAAAATGAGAAGGAAGCTAAGCTAAGTAATATGTTTGTCTAAATTCATGATGAAAAACACTTAGATCCAACTTAGAATGGGTTCGTTACCATGTTCGACAAACAAGGTGTTGAATCCAAACAAGTTATCACTTCGTGATGGAAAATGACGTGAATGGACTAGTAAAGTTGGCCTCCAGACAAAATGGTTTCCTTAATAAGTTCTCTCAACTAGGTGTTACAAGGTTGTCTTAAGCGAGCTTGATTTACCCAAAAAGTCACACTGACTAGTTTGGGAGTATCTTGGCTTTACTTTACCCCCTTCAAGAACAGTAGGCAACTAGTGCATCTACATGTACTATCACTGGGGTTGCCACACGGACAACCGGTAACGCTATCTCACAAGGTGTACTAGTCAAGTGGGTAAGCGAGGCGCTTCCCGTTTCGTCCACGAGGTTACTCAGTGGTGGACTACTTTGGGGTTCCTGGAACCACCCCCATTGTTATAGCTTAAGGCGTTATGCCAAAGGGGTTACGTTCCAGTTAAGCGGAGAGGGACTTACCCTTTTCCGAAACCTGCAATACAGTGTGTTGAATATGGTGTGTTTTTTTATCTTTTTTAATCTTAATGTGGTTTCAAAAGTGGCACACCATTTGGCAATCTACAAACACACGTGTATTAGAAGTTTTTGCTTCGTTTTAACACCTTTCTTTGACCAACGTTAGGTCCTGTAGACAACAAGTTGGTTAGTAGTTTTCTAGTTTGCTGATTGAGGTAAAAGAGAACTCACACTTGCTTTTGATTCCTAAGATCGCCCAAAGGCGCGAAGGAAGAGCATACGCAAAGTGGAAATCCTACTAAAAGCACATAAAAATGTTACTTTATCCTTTAAAAAGCAAGTGTTTTTAACGTGTAAAATAGATTTTGTGCAAGTGCTTTTGATCTCCAAGATCACTTTGGAAAGCGCGAGGAGAGAGCATACACACCTTTCACAAATCCTAATTTTAAGCTAAGGAATGAAAAACACTTAATCATGCAAACTGAAATTTTAAAGAGTTAGCCCTGTTTTTAAACCTGTCAACCTTTTAGAAACCTGCATCAAAAATGTCAGAGAAACAGTTAAAAACAAACTGTAAAAAAAAAATGACAGTAACACCTGCGCGCCCAAACCGACATGTACGCACCCCAACCAACGGGTATGCGTCTATACCAACACCTACGTGGGTCTATTAAGATCAAAACAGTTACCAACGCCTACGCGCCCTAATCCAATAGGTACGCTAGGGTTTCAACGCGGGCGTGCTCCTACCGATGGATACGCGGCCCAAGTAAAAAGAAGTCTGTAAAATTTTACACAGTGATATTAATTACACAGACGCATCCAGAGAGATGGAGACACGGATAGACCAACGGAGACGCGGACGTGTCCCTGTAGAGAAAATTTTTATAAACACAGAGGACACCCTGACGGGTACGCGGCCTTTCCGATGGAGACGCGCTGTATCTCAACGTGTACGCGCCACCTTAAAACACCTACGCGTGCCCTATAAAAAGCCTGCAAAAAAAACATGGATTTTCAAAATTTTAAGAGCAAACAGGTTATTGGTTAGTCAAAGCTTCCTATTTCTATGTTAAACCCACAAATGTATGTAAATAGAGTTCATTAATCCAAGGTTTAAAATAGAAATGAGGAAATAACAAGTGATTTAAACTAAAAAAACTTGAAAAAAGACTTTGAAGAACTCAAAGGACCTCCATTAATGGAGGATGGACATAAGTGTCCCACCGGGCGTGCCAAATGTGTTCAAAGAAAAGTTGTAGAAGCCATGGATTTGGGGTAAGAATTCCTAAAGAATCCCCAAAGGCTTCAAGCAACAAATCAGTGGACCATCCGATAAGAAATGAGCAAGATTTTCTAACTAGCATACATTATGAAGTAAACACTCAAATTTAAGCTAATTAAAACTACCTCTATTCTTTGAAAGCTTAAAATAATGAACCTAGTAAGTCCTAAGCAATCAGTTTTAGTGATTAAGAGAAAGAGATCTCCCCATTATAGGCTTTTAAGCCAATGGTTCTTCTCCTTTACTCTACAAATTGGATTAGCAATACAAAAAGTGAAGTAAATAGCTCAATATCTAAACTAGAAATGAAATCTAGAACCTAGATGCAAAATACTATAATCTATGCCTAGGAAGAAGGGAGGAATTCTTGAAAATGAGAGAGGGGGTCTAGCCCTATATATAGTTTTCCATTTGGGAAAATGGGAAACTTGAGTGCATGTGGGACAAACACTAAATTCCAAAAAACACTTTTAGCAAGTCAAAGCTTACTTTGACTAGGTTTAGGGAGTGACAAACCATGTTTAAGCTTAATTAAACATGTTTAGGAGGTGATTAGGGTTTGGAGAGAGTTTTGAAGGGTCAGATCAATCCAATGGAATGGATTGATAGGCCAGGAAGGTGGTAGAAGTGGACTAGAAGAAAGTAAGAAGCTAATGTAGTTAGAACGAAGCTATTATAGCTTGTTTAAATGGTTTACAAGAGGAAAAATGACAAAAGGGATGTCGTAGGAAGAAAGTTAGATAGGTCGAACCGGCGGTGTATCGTCGGTTTGCAGGGAGAAGCACAACTAGCGCAATATTAGTCGTAATAGTGCATTGGCCAAACTACATGTGTCTGCAACTTTAATTATCCATGTCTTCACTATTCGCTGCATTAACCATATAAGATCAACAATTTTAAAAAAAAAGGAAGAAATAAAACCATGGATTAAATAAGAGATTCTAAAATACCATAGATGATTTTGTAGGCAGCAACGCTCTAAGACACGCACACGTGAAGTTCAAATTCCTCTCTTCTTCACTTTAAAATAACGCAGTTCATAATTCTTCTGTAAACACAATCTTTTAAGTTTTTTTTAGGATAGCAGATGCAAACCCTTATACCAATATCCTTCATTTTGTTGATATAAACCAATTCCAAGTCACTGACTTAAAAGGATGGATACAGACTTAGAGAGTCACAAGACCAACAGCTACCCTCCACTCAATATGCACCTCAGTCAACATGGATCAATACATACATTCCCTTCCATCAAAGACATCATCTTGCAGCAAGTGGACATGCTCCCTGAGCTCTCCTCCACCTGATGTATCAAGTGATGTTGACCTCATGATGAAATTATTGAGGTCCATATTGAGCCTCCGAGGGTAGCAACATACACATGGATTTCACAAGGAGTCAGAGTGTTTGTACCCAAAGTTATTTTCACGTGACTTCTCATCAAACCCAGTCTAAAATGTACGCATAATCAGAGGAATGGTTCAACATCATCTAGTTAAGACGTACATACTTCATGTATAATTTAAGCTAGTGCATTTCTGGTATCTAGTGTGACTAGGGGGGTCATTCCTAATCTACCTTGTCCATTTAGCAAAAAAGATGTGATTTCATCACACATACCTAATACAGGGCTCATTATCTACTCCTTTCAGATATATGATACAAAATCCTCACAACATTTGTGAAAGGAAATCACCCTTTTTTATGGTTTGAATCATGGCAAAGACAAGACTAATAGCGATTTCCTAAGAGAAGCATCTTATATGCTCATGGGATCAATATAGAAGGAAATCAACTCCAAAAGAAAAATTGTGAGGCTGAGCAATCAATTCCCATGACTAAAGTATAGAAAATGATTATAAATAAGTGTAATTCAAAATAGAAAGGAAGACTAATGCCTAAATTTAAAAGGAAATTGGGCACCACGGTAGTGCTTATGAGGGATTATGTAATGAACAATGACACACTTAAAGATAAGGTGTATTATGAAATATGTAGGAAATGTTAATTAGATTAATCTACTTAAACATATTCAAAATAGGCAGAAAATTGATTCAAGGAATGCAACTTCCATTCAATATGTAAAATAGAGAAAATGCAATATTTGATAGACTTGTAATGTTAGAGGAGAAATGTCTTATGATCAAAAGGGATATATGTCCTTACTAATCTACCTAGCCTACTGCGAAAGAATTTAGAGATACTAAAATGTTTAATATTAGATACTAACAACATGTTAACTATCTGGTTTGTGGCTTCTAATTGTATTGGCTCTATGGCTGGATAAATGTATGAAGTGTGTGATTGTACAATACATTTATACAAAATGTATGATTATAGGATGGTAATTACAATTGATAATGGTTGTAATAGAAATGACTAGGTGGATCTTGATTACGTGATGTGAACTACAATTAATAACTATTACAAGAGATTCAATTAAGAGGCCCTTCATCTTCCTTGACTGAGTAATGGTTGTGATCCAACACATGACATGTCAATGAGGTGTTCTTAAGTGACACTAACATGGAGTGTGCCATCGGGTGAGCCACATGGTTGTGAGGTGCCGTAAGGCTTTAAGGCTTTATGCAGTATTACAGGAGCTACACATTGAGTTGGCGCAAGACTACAACATTTCAATTGACATAGGCACCTCTCCCGATCAAATCATTTATAATTGGGAACTCTTTCAAAAAAATCACTAGCCTTGACATGTCAACCATAATACCTTGGATACCAACCATTTGCCATGTGAGGAATTGTCCACTGATGAAAACAATACAAGTCTACCTAGTCAGTTGGATGAATGGGAGCTATTGTCTCAACTCCATCCCAACAACCACATGGGTCTCGATAGCTTTGATATATTAGGCCACCAGGAAGTTGACATCTTCCATAGTTGGGAAGAAAATGTAATTACTCTTACTATACAAGAGACTGCTCCTTCTTTCATTGAGGATAACTGGGTTGCAGGAAATATCACTAGGAATCAATTTCCTACCGCATCGCCTTCTTCTACATTCTCACTAGAACAACAACTTGATTTTGATATTATTCTTCATCATTTCATGCACAAAGGTGAACTTTCTCCATTGAAATTGATAATTCAAGGTACCGGTGACACAGGGAAATCATATCTCATTAATACAATTAGGTCAACACTCTTACCCATAAACAAGAAAAAAAAATCACCCCTTCTCTTGCTTATACCAACTGGTTTCGCAACCTTCAACATTTCAACATCTACTATACATGCTTCTTTGTGCATACCCATCAAAGAAATAAATCCATTGGATGGCCAAACATTGTCACATTTTTAGGAATGAATGCAGCATGTTCGATATATACTCATTGATGAAATAAACTTCATTGCGCCCAAACTACTTGTTATGGTTGACTACCGCATCGGTGAAGCTTCTTCTCATTTCAAGACATCCACGTTTTGTAATAGATCTACAATTCTCATTGGTGACCTTGGCCAATTACCTCCTATTAAAGACATTCCTTTGTATGTGGATTACTTGTATGGAGCCAACCTTTGAAATAACTTTCCCATGTCCATCACATTACATATAATATTACACCAACAAGGGCCCAATCCTACACAGGTTCAATTTTGTGAACTCCTTCGCATTCGAGATGCATCTCCTCACATCAAATATTCGATAATTCGTATGTCACACGTTGATACACAACTTTCCAAACAAGAGCTTCAAGGTTTCCAATTGGCCCCCCTTTTTTACAAAAAATGACCTTGTCGACCACTATAACCTTCATATGCTAAAATCTTTAAACCTTTTTACGGCCTGATCTATTGCGCAAGTTACCATACTGAGCAATTCAGAAGAGTGTGATGATTATCAATTCCAACATAAAATTATTCTTCGTAAACATAAAAAAAGTTATGCTTACAACAAATTTGTGGGTTGAAACTGGACTTGTAAATGGTGCAATCAAGACAATTATAGACATCATCTACAACAACTTCACATCCCCGCCAGAACTTCCCCTTTTTGTTGTGGTCAATTTTGACAGATACATTAGGCCTTGCGGGGACACAAATAATGCATCACATGTTTTCGTCCCTCCTATTTCAAGAGGCAACCACATGAAACAACCACTCAAACTTGTTTGTGCTCTAACAATCTCCACGAGTCACAAGGGCTTACTTTGCAAAAGGTGACAATTGGCATTGGGAGCATTGAAAGACAAGGGCCTACATTCAATGTTATCTCTAAAGTCCCATCCCTTCACGACCTTCACATCTCCCCTCCTTTCTCTTTCAACTATTTCTTTAAAATGGCATTGAGGCCTCGTGTACATCTTAGGAAAGCTGAAGAGGCAAGACTCACTTCTCTACCACATTTGGCTTTCTTTTAAAATAAAATAAAATATTTTTGTATACTTTGTGGGAATCAAACATATATGCTTCCACCCCCTACAATAATAACACTTTTCCAACTTATCCCTTTCTACATCCCCATTGCACGTTCAACATGCGATAGCTAGTTACTGAACAACTATTGGTCTACCTTCATTTTGTGGCAATTTAAGACACCTTGTAATGTGGTTATCGAGGTGGCATATGAGATGTCCTATTTATATGAAATCAACAGGTACCTTTCCAACCATGTTTATTTGCATATCTTATGTAGTGAGTGCTAATGTAGTGCTTAGGTGGCTATGGACACCCAAGAGATCAGGGTGCTTGGTGCTTCTCTCCTATAGTCGGCGTCGGGCGAACACTAACGTGATTCAAATAAATAACCAATATATGGGATGGCACAGATTCTTTCCAAACGGTTCGGAATAAATCTTAGGCGGGAAACAGAATAAAAATACTTCGCTTTGCTCTTTACCCTCATTTTTATGCACCTGTGTTTTACGAGAGGACTGGAATTGAAGGTCATTCATTTCAGTGTAGTGCTCACTCTTTTCTGTCAATAACCAGGTAAGTCTGCAAACCGTTTATTTAATTGTGTTTGCACATTTTATAAAACATTTTGTGAAAATGAAATTTCATTCTCTATTTCCTTCTGAACATGTCAAAGCTGCAATTGGGAAGGATATGGCTAAAATCTCCATGGGTTTCTGAAAGGAGTTTGGTTACTTCCATTTCATGTTAGGGTTAGGGTTACATTCTGTAGTGTTGTTCGTCATATATTTAAAACGATTTTTTGTTCCGTTTCATGTAAGGGTTACAGTTGAAGTCGAATGGCTAGTCATGTGGTAAATGCGGGTATGGCTAAGGGTACGGTTTCCCTTGGGATGATGCAACTGGCCATAAAGAAAGGGGGAATGTTTTCAGGAAGATATATGCTGGGAGGAGCAGCCAAGGTTAAGGATCTTAGTAGTCTGAAGGATCCATATTTTACTCATAAGATGGGAGAGGCAGGTGTTTCAAGGGGATTTTGTGCAAAATACAGTACCATTCCCATGGAAGGGGCTTGTGTTTCAAGGGTTTGTTGCATTAAATGTAGTACTAAGCACATGGGAGAGGCTGTTGTTTCAAGTGGGGTTTGTGCAAAATATAGTATTACTTTCATGGGAGGTGCAGGTGTTTCAATGGGAGGTCATGCAAAATTTAGTATTACTCGCACAGGAGGGACATGTGTTTCGACAGGGTGTTGCACAAAATATATTACTCCTCCTGTTGGGGGGGCAGGTTTTTCAATGGGCGGTTGTGCAAAATATAGTACTATTCCCATGGGAGGGGTAGCTGAAGAAGTAGGTAACGCCAGCTTCGGCATATTCTGGGATGCTAGAGAGGGCTGTAGATTTCCCGAGGGATTTTCTTTTGCTGATGCTGCACATAAAATTCAAAACTATATGCATCGCGAGGGGCATTTTGAACCTCTCAGTACTTTCATAATCTATGGAGATGCCTCTGATTCTACTCTTCCCCACAGTAGCAGTGTGAAAACAGAAGATTCATTTGAGATTGAGATTGTTGTTGAAAAAGATTTAGACACAAAACCCCTTTGGATAGAGAATTCTATTCTGACAGATATGTTTATGTTTGCACTTGACAATCCCGCTCCCTCCAGGATTCTCATAGTGTCTGACAAAGACGATCTTTATCCTGCTATAGAGGAGCTGAAAAAACGAGGCTACTATTTTATACATGGCATGTCGGGTAAGCAAGATATGTGAATTGTAAGTGCAATTGTAATGTAATTATGACAAAGCAATCTGTTTTTATTTAGTTTTAGAGTAACTTCTGAAGCCTCATTGTAAACGAAAAAAACAACCTTACTAGAGAGGCATATCATTGATTTTGGCCAGGCTGTTTTTAAGGTCTAATTCTAACATTCGATTGTTGGACTTTGCCTTGAAAGGATTTGATTCAGCAGATTGTATGTGTGTTGTGACACAGTGGTCTCTGCGATTGTATGTTATCCGTAACAAAGTTTTAGAAGCAAACTGATAGGCTTTTATATCTATTTATAGCGTTATGCATATGTTTATACTGGAAAGATATGATTAGCTGCTTCTGCTGCAACATTTGTATATGGCAGATCATGGTCATACTGGATCGCATTTTCATTTACTGCATCTTTTTGATTAAATGAAGGATCACCTGGTAAGTGGGAGTAGTCTTAGTAGTAGGAGAATAGGAACTCTTTGATGTTATATGTAGAATGGAGATTCTGTGAAAACCTTTTGAGGATCGATCCTTGTCGCTTTTTTAACTGTGGAGGCTTGGATGTGATACTGTTGCTTGTGGAAACTTTGTTGGTTGACTCAACTCTTTTTTGGGTAAATGTATAGTCTCTATAAGTTTGAATCGTTCTATAATTTCCAGGTTCTTTCTTACCTTTCATTTCATGTTTAATGAATCTGATTCTCCCGTGGGGGAAGCTTTTGAAAGAATTTTGTTAATGGATCATTTAGCTGTTTGATGCCTGGATGCTACTACCAATTGTGGCAGTCATTCACTGTTTGAAATCAATTGAATTTCTGGATTAAGAACCGTTGACAACCCTGAAATGGAAAAAATCATTGTCTTGCTGCAAAACTTAGTGCAGCTTTATGAAACGTTTCCCTAGGGTAATCCTGCCATGGCGCTACCGTGGCACTGCTCTGGCCTAATTTAACTAATTATAGAAATGGTTTTTCAGATGGCCAGAAGAATTCCAGTGTTGTTATTGTTACTTAGTTCTCCCTAAGGGTTTGCGAGTCCACCGTGCATGGTAGGGGGGTAATGGTAGTGGTACCATCAGAGAAGTGCAGGTGGTGGGTAGGCAGTTTGATGTGCTTTCTATTTTACTGTAAATTACATTCAGTTGGGACAGGTGCCTGGGAAAATAGCTTATGGTCATTTGCTTGTGTGTTCTCATGGTTGATATATATAGCCAGAGTATCTGTATGTATGGGAATAGTTGAAATTGAGATTGGTCGCTGTCTTTGGTTTTTGAAAGGTGCCACAGCCTTTCTTTTTGTAATAAATTATTGTATACGGCCACTTTTTCCTTAGTTCATATGCGTTGTTAGGTCATTTTCCTTGCCAGATTTATTTCCAGAATTATACAAATGTAGACCATAAAATTAGTGGCTGCAGTCATCTCTCTTGGAGCTGTTGCTCAGATTGTTTAAAGATTTCCACCCTCACGTGAATGCCTAGACCTGTTGGTAATATTCACTACCGTAAGAAACCAAGCCCTTTTTTTTGTTCTTTTGGAAGTTTTGCAGTATTGAGCTCTGAATAGACAATGAGTATTTGACGCTCCTGTTGTTAATCTTTGGCTGGACGAAACCTTATGTGATTGTGTGATTGCATTGTGCTAAGATTTTGCAGATGATCCAGGACATTTTTTTATGCTATGAATCATATCCGTGTCCCCTTGCATAACTATTAGAGTACTCATACATATTTTATACTATTCATCCCTGCTTACCCTGTCGTTAGGATTTCTGGCCTTGAATTGGATTATTATTTTTAGGGAGGCTAGTTGATAGGCCTATAAATTGTCAGCTTGGGTTAGGAGGATAAAGCTTGTTTTGCTTTGATCAGCCCAGCCCAGTGCTAATTAGAAGCTATTATCAAAGGTGAAGAAAGAGTCGATAATGTTGACAATTGAAGTCCAAAGCTGAGAAGGAAACCGGTCACAAGATACTTCATATTGTACATATTTCTACGCTGTTTCACTAATTAGATCGTTGTTTATATGGCACTTATTTATTGTCGCACGCACCGTGTGCAGTTGAGTTTGCGTGGGGTGGAAGTGGAGACAAGGATTGTATCAGTTGAACGTAATTGACTGTCATGCATGTTTTAAATGATCTTGTAAATGACAACAGATCTTGATTATAGATTATTCCTTGTTGATAATGAAATGAAATTTTGGTCCAATATACTGTGTTAGTGATGACTTGATAGATTTGAAGGGCAGACCTCAATACAATTAAATAGGATTTACATGGAATCTCAATAAGTAATATTGTTTCAGATGGTAATAACTTATGCCACATTTTGTTACGAGGCATGCTTGGGTTCAAAAATGATATCAGTCAGAATGAATGGCTAAGGGATTAGAGTTACAGTCATCTCAATATTATGAATAATTTAATCATAATTATAGCTGTAGGTTTACTTGATTTCTGTGGTTTCTATCATCTAATGAGATTTGCTTTTGACGGATTGTAGTATGTTTCTGAACTTCAGTATGTTTTTGAACTTCAGCATGCTGTTGAACATTAGTACTTTAATGGTCTGTAGTGCGTTTTAAAATTGTTAGTAGACATGGTCTTGAATAATAGGTTTTAGTCCTGGGATGCTTGACGATGTTGTAAATTTTGAATGATTAAGACTTTATGTGCACTTGCATATACTATGTTTCTGCTTGAGTGCTGAATATCAAGGGTTTTGATTCTTGAAATCGGCCAAGTAATAAATGGAGCTCATAAGTTGCACGGACTGTTTTCTTCATTGTACTAATGAAATTTGAATAGTAGCTGTTAGTTGTTGTAGATCTGCTAGAGATTATATATATTTTGGGTTGGAGAGAGAATCAAGAAGGCCAACAAACTTGACTGGTGTTGGTCAGATGAATTAATTGTTTCACTCAGATTGAGGTATACGTAAATTGATTCGTTTTCATCGACTGAAACTATGGTCTTCTTTTCTGCCTCACATGAACAGCACCCAAGTGGGTAAGATAGAGGTATTTGTATGTATGGGTTTTACTCAATGGATTTAACTGTGTTTGTATTTCATGGATTTTCTCAATAGATTCTTAATAATCTGCATGGTTCAATACTATATATAAATTTAAACATATCCGAGTATTCACTATTCCTACAAATGATATATGAAAGCTTAAATAGTAGTTCGTAGTTATTAAGATTGATAAGGAGATGATAGTAGTGTCGTAGATCTCCAGGTCTTTATAGATCTTGGATGAAAAAAGGAATTAAGGAGGCCTATAAAATTGACTGGTATTGTATAGGCAACTAAAGTGTTACGTCAGCTTTGAGTCAAAGTACGTTGATTGGTTGTTGTCCATAAGTATTAAGATGATAGGACAGTGTTACTGCAGCACATTGAGCATTTGTTGGATTTCTTAGAAGATTTGACAACAGATTGAGAAACATTAAAAGAAGACCATATTAATTTAATGTTATGTTGTGATGTTCCACACGTTTAGGGGATTTGGGTATTTGGAGGGGTGTCCCCAACTTTTAATTAATAAAAAAAATTCTAGCACTTATATTTTAAAACAGAAAACCCCTAACTAAAATATTAAATAAGTTAAGTCCATAAATTTTATTGAATAAAAATAAAAAATATTTAAATATCAATTTTCAGGTATTGTTTTAATAACTGTTTTATTGTTCTCAAAATATGAGGACTTTTTGGCATCTCATTATATTTAGAATCACCCAAGTCGAGATTTAGACAACTATGTATTAATCTATTTAATCAAGTTTGGGTGAAAAGAGTCGATACTTAAACATTGTCCTTGATGACTATGTTGTTTATATCCTTGTTTTGCATCACAAACTATTGAATGTAAACTTTGACAAAAAATGATTTCCAGTCTTAGTAAATGTTGCATGTAAATTATGTATTGAAATAGTGACTCATTATAATCCTAGTAGTTTCTTTTCTAATAGAAATTGATTTAACCTGAAAATTAAAAAGTTGGATTAATACTTTAATTATTTATAATTGAAATTTAGAATATCATGTATATTCAAATTAAATTATTTTTAAGCATTTAGACAAATTTGAGTGCACAATGATATCCACTTAGCTTAGCTTTTTAGATGTTTTATTGATTGATCTTTGTTTGAAATTGGGTCAAATAAGTAGTGAGAGGGTTAGAGACTTTATTTTTGAAATTGAGTGTTAAGCTCCTTAGGGACACTAACATCAAGTTTGGATAGTAAAGTAAAATGGTAATTTTATACTTTTATATGATTACTAAGGTTATGTAATGGATTGCATAACCTTTATCTTTCACTTATTAGTTCTTAGTAAATAGTAAGGCCAACATAATTAGGGTGAAGGGGTGTGACTCTTTGTATTAATGTATCTAAATATGGATGGGTGGGTTTATTGCAAAACAATCACATATCATATCATTTAGTCTATTTAATCATATATTTTGATTTTTGGATGTTTTTCCTTGGAAGTAGACTATATTCAAGCAATTTGATAAAGAAATGTCATAATAAATGGTATCTAAGTATTGATTTTTGGCTACGATTTTTTTCCACCATATTTTGCACGTACCTATGAATTTATCAAAAAACATTACAGGCTTATACACAATAAAAACTCTTCACTCCAAATTTAAGCTTCTTTTGATTTGGTTTGTTCGAGTTTTTATGATTTTCAAATTTAAGTAATTATATATTTAGAAATTCTAGAGTCAAAGTTGGTCAAAGTTAGTCAACAACAAAACATTTAATTAAACTATAACATATATTTTGACGGTATATGGTTATTACATGCTCTAGATACTTTGCCCCTTGGATTGATAATAAATAAGGAACTAGAAAACAAGTCACTCGAAATTATGCATTGTGAAATAAATTTGTTTTCATCAACCATTGATCCCAATGACACTCTTTATTGTCCAAAACCTAATATTGAAGTTGACATTCTTGTAGGATGTGAAATGGTGGTAAATTTTATCCACGATAAATTGTTTGCCCCATTTGTAATGTCTTTGAATGAGAGTTTAGATAAGTTTAAAAATGATATGGTTTATGAGTTGAAAACTTCAATTAATCCACCTCACACAACCAAATCGTGTAGGAGGGCAAAACAAATCAAATATATGGCTACCATTCCGAGGGTCAAAATTAAACCTACAAAAAATGGAAATTCAAAAATTTGATGGTATAAATGTAACCTCACGGATACGTCTCATGCAACAATACTCTAAATTACACAATGTACTAGATAATGTAATGGTGTATATAGTTTCATTACATTTAGAATATGAACCATATTAGTGGTACTAGTGGATGAGTGACAAAAAAAGGAAGGTTCTTAGTTAAGATGAATTTATTACTATCTTAGCAGCCCATTATGATCAACCTGTTGAGAATTCGGGACTACGGAATAGTGCTAGAATTCAATAACAAGCCCAATCATGCACACATAATTTAAACAATTCTCAAAATCTACAACAGTGGAAGTATAAACTAAAATAATCCAAATCAAAACAAAGTACACACACAACACAACATGTATTGTGGTCCACCCAATGTGGGCTACATCCACCAAAGATAGAGATCTCATATATATAATATAACAAGAGTACAAACCAACTCTTCAATACAAGAGTACAATGCATCTCTCCAAGTGTATCTCCTCTTCTAGATCTCCACGAGTGCACTACAATCATGCCTCCAAACACCACCAAATCTCACATACCAAGAACTAGTGCATATCCCACTGTGCAACCAAGCTCTCATGTGAATATGCAAACAAGACCTCTCACATGGGTCTACCAATGTGCAACCATATATGTGCACCAAGAAGTCTCTCCTCTATCTCACTGCATTTGCCATTGCAAACAAGAAGACAACCTCCTCTATAATATTTGGATACTATCTATATCCACAAGCTCTCCAACGAGTTACAATACTATATTCCTATGGATCAACAATACAATATGATCTCATGGATCTACACTACAAGATCTCACAACAACCTGTGGATCTACAAGATGAAATACTATGTGCTTTGCATACTATGCAAGCCATTACATTTAGACAAGACAATACAAAGGAAATATAGAAGAAGACATAACTACCTTCTCATCATTTAGATGTACATGTCATTTCCTTATGTCCAACTTCTTTCCATTGAAGCTCTGTCTTCATGCAACCTTTTTCTTCTTTTTCTTCTTCTTTGACTTCAACCAATGAGAATTAACATTCTTCCTCTATCCTTATGTTCTAACCCTAGTTTTCTAGTTTATATAAGCTTTAGAGAAACCTAGGGCACTTTACGATAGAAAAGTGACATGCGAGCATGAGAATCTACAAGTAGCCCTTCTTTGTACGTGACCTCCCGAGATCGTGCCGAGATAGATAGTGAAAATGAAATATATATGGATACAGACAAACTAGTTGGGCAATCTTATATCCTCAATGCGCAATAATGGAATATGCGAATCTAAGGCAGAGAAAGCTCTCCTAACTTGAATTGGTGTAATAGATCGTTCAGATATAATAGCTGCTCAGAGGCTTTAATCAATGGCGAGCTCTACCAAGATCCTATCTATTGGTTGTTGGATATGTGGGAAGTGACATGTGGGTGCTTCGTGTATATTACCTGACAAGGTCATGGAAAATGGTAATGAGAGGTATAGTGGATTTGTAGAAACTATGGGTGGTTTTCTGGTCTAGCCCAGAAAATGTTGGATTGATTGGATTCTATGTTTAATGCGGAAAATTGTGTTATGATATCTGGCGGGAGTGGTGAGGATCTAAATACCAGCGTACGTAAACTGGTGTCAATATTTAACTGACTTGCAGGCCCATTGGGTTGTGGGACCTGGGGATCACAACCATGAGTTTGTGGTTGTTGTGGACCTATTATGGTCATGTGAAGAATCAATCTCTTCTTTCGACTATCCAATGGTCATAAGCCTTTTCAGCTTCTATGTTTAATACCAGGAGTTGTGCAATCTTCTCAGAATACCTTACGGGTGTTCTGGCAACTTGTATATGTAACCCTGTGTCTATGTCGATGAGAAGGTCTCTTGTGTTTGGCTGCGGAACTAATGGATCACAACTAAATATTTGTTCTCTTTTGGGTTCTTGTATGGTCATGCGGATATCCTATCAAGGCAATCTATAGTTGGGTTGACTTGACCAGAATGTATATGCTTTGTCGTCTTCAATATTCAATTGCCTCAGTTGTTCACTAACTGCTTGTGGGTTTATTGTCATTTGAAAGACCTAAATCCTAAGCCCTTGATCTATATCCGTTAACGTTGTGAAGAGATTTGGCTGAGGTACTACCAGTTCGAATACGTATTCCCTGGGCTCTCTGGGTCCCGTAATTGTCATGCAAAAGATGATTCAATTTTAACTGAAATGAGCAAACTAACTATGAAAGATATATCTACACTATGCTTATATTCTTTTTATTTTTGTATTTTCAATAATGTATATTTGATCAAAATTTAAAGAGCAGCTATTCTAATATATTCAGATAATGGACAATTAATCTAATAATAGAATTAAAACAAGAAAGTTAGCCTGGTATCTATTTGCATGTGCACTTGTGAATTTATCCTAAATATTTAAATAACTAACTAGTTTAATCGAAAGACCTTCAACCTTACCTTAGAAGTGAGGAATAAATCACAGCTTCTTAGAAGCTATCATTCCCCACAACTTCCCTAGTAATACTGAAAGCAAGCTTTAACTGAAATAAAATGATTTGCTACTCTATTTGATATATTGTAACTACAACTTTGATAGCTCAAACCTGGAGTTTACAGAACAGTGGTAAATCCAGTTGTGTTGTGACTTGTCCCCTCAGTGTGATCTCTTCGTTCCTTCGTGTTCTCGTGAATCCAGAAAAGTGTGAATGTGATAGCGTCAGCAGAAGAAGATACTCGAACAATGACAGCTTTGGATATAAACTAAATAAAGTGCAAGTAAGAGAGGGATAGTGCAAGTGAACAGAGCTTGACTATGTGATTCCTAGCATGATTTATCGCAGGGATACAACGCAAAATACTGAGAATTTTGGGATCTATTTCTTGTGACAAATAAAACAACCTGTAACTCTAAGATTATCACATGAACTCTAATCTAGAATTAAAACTATCTTATGCTAAGCTGACTATGTAGGATAGCAATGGAGCAAAATGAAAGTGTGAAGATTGATGATTTCTAAACTAGAAAGGAAGAAAGGAGAATTCATGCAAAATCTAAGCCTATTGAAACTTATGGAAGAACTTCAAAACACACTGAATAATAAACCATAGAAGGAGATGGGCCATTTGCTTGTGAACAAGCTGGGTATTTATAGCATTTGGATTTAGCATAGGGTAAGTTTGAATTGAACTCTTTTATCATAAACAAAGAGAAATCGTTATTTTCCAGATGGCTAAAACATAAATGCAAGCTTTAGTGGTTGAGAAATGTGGATGCAATTTGAATTTTTACGTTTGATGAAATCGTCGGAACGTTGTGGAAAATGCGTATAGGACTGCCGCCCAGTCAAGGCGGTGGTCCTGTAACTTAAATACCAAAATGCAAGGAAAAGGGGGGCAGAGGTCAGAACAAAGCGTGTGGAGGCTGGATAAAGCATTTGAGATGCAAATGTACACTCGGGGAGTTTTTCCGGATTCCAAACACCTTGCGAAGAGATTTGAATCATCATTGGGGTTTCCATAACCTCTTTCCGGTAGTACAATACCTACATTTTTGGGTACGTACAAACACCTTAACTATTCATTTACAACCTTTAGATCACCTTTATAACAAAGTTAGATCTAATTCCCGTGAGTTAAATATAAACTTTTACACATAGGTAATCGATGATGGTTACCCTGACCAACGTTGGTTACCCTGATGCTGACCAACGATGGTTACCCTGATGCTGACCGGTGTCGGTTACCATTTGATTGGCACTGGTTACTGTGTAAACGAGCAAGGTGTAAATCATGCTATCTGTGAAGCCATTTAGCTCCACAATCCTAACACAACCATGGAAGGGAAGTTGCTTCACCCAATTAACAAATCTTAAACAAACTGGATTTGTAGCCGAATATAATGTTGAGCATATGAGATTGGCAATTCAAACTTTAGAAGTGACACCTTACTAGAGACTACAATTTTACATTAATGGACTAAATGATGAAATTAAGCATGATGTTTGTTTGTTGGAACCATGTATAGTTAGGAAAGCTATGCAACAAACACTACACATTGAGCAACGAAACTATACTAGCAAGAGATTATCACAAGATCAAAGTACAAAATTGAGAGATCAGACTAAGAATAATGATGTTGATAGAATTGTGGTCAACCCTTTTAAACGAAAGCAAATTACCAATCTTTCTCCTCAAAATGTGGCAGAGAAAAGAGAAAAAGATCTATATTGGCATTGCAATAATAAATGGTTTGGAGGTCGTAAGTGTGCTAGTGAAGAGAAAAGCCTAATGGTTATTGAGAATGAGGTTTTGAATAATGTAAAATTAACTATTAAAGAAGCAATAATAGAACACAAGCATGCAAATAATGAGGAGGAAGTAAATCCTATAATTTCACTACATGCATTAAATGGGATAAACACAACACAAATGCTCAAAGTGGTTGGCTATATTAAGAAAAAAAAGCTAACAATTTTGATCAATACAAGGAGTACCCATAATTTCATTGATAGGAAATTAGCTAATGAGCTCAATTGTTATGTATCCGGTGACCAATTTTCAAGTCATGATTGTTGATGAAAAACTACTCTCTTGTGGTGGTAAATGTCATCATATGAAACACTCAATGGGGATTATCTTCTCGATTCAGAAAAATTCTCCATCAGAGTGCAATGGATTAAAATGTTGAGAATAATGTCTTTCAATTTCAAGACTTATTTATGGTTTTCAGTATAAATGGAAAAAAGTACAAATTTAACGGGTTAGTCACTATCAAACCAAATTATTAGCTCTCATAGGATGGAAAAATTACTTAAGAAGGGATCTTACGATCTAGTGGCATAACTAAATTACTTAAAAGCACATGATTTAGAAAACCATGCTCTGTCAAATCTTCAGGAGATTATTCAACATCGTCACATGGTTTTTCAAGAACCAAATATCCTACCTCCAGTATGAGATCATGATCATACAATTTAATTGATTACACGAAGTATCCCTCTTAGCTTCTAACTTCTTGTGGATGACTGAACATTTTTGGGAGGGCCTGAATGTTTAAACATATGAGAGAAACTGAGAAATAAAAAAAAATGATAATGAAGGGTTCAGGAGATTTGCAAATCCAAGCTACTTATGATCAATGTACAATGTTGTAATGGCAAAAAAATGTGTAACAGTGGATATAACCTTCACATTAGGGTAATTTTATGACTGATATTGATCGAAGATAAATTTGGAAGGATGTTTCATTGGGATACCTTTTGTTTGCAGTAGAATTCATGAAATTATTTTGCGATATATTGGCTTGTAAGCCAATTTGTTGAAGGCGGTAATCTTTCACTTCTAATTTCATGACATAATTCAATCGAAGTATAATTTCAATAGGGGCTAGTACATCCACTTAAGTTTTTTAAAGGGTTAGTGGAGAATAATAAATAAATCAAATTTCAACAAGATAATAACCTAACTGTTTATAAGACTTGATATAAATTATCCGACTAAAATGCTCCACTCCATTTCCATTGATGAAGTTAAAATAAACATAATCATTTCAGAAGCAATGTTGTTTGGTACATTAAAATACCTAGTTGCAGTTTTTTAGCAGAACTATTGAAGTCTAATAAGTATCACGGTAATTTGGAAATTCTTCACGGTGCTATTTTGGTAACTATCATGGAAATCGGGTATTTTTCACAAAGTTTGTATTATTTAAAAACTATACAACATTCTACCATATAGGCCAAACCAAGCAGTTTTTAAAACTGGAAACCTTTCAAATTAGTTTTAAAAGTGAAGTTTTAATTTTCCTAACCATTCCATTAATGATGAATCGGTGGGAGGTGACTGATCTCTTTGTACACTTATTTGACTTATTTGTTAACAAGGCGAGGTTGTAAATATCGAAAAATTAGTTTTTTCTGTTTTATTTTCATGACTTATACAAAATGAATGTTTTAGAAATCATATAAAGTTACAGGTTTATTCCAATTAGCATGAAAATCCCACTTAAATATTTTTCGAGTTGAAATGTTATTATTATCCTTTAATCCATGTGTTTCTATGAATGTGATGGTTCATTACATTAATTCCCTGCCCAGTAAAATATGTCACTTATTTTGTCTGTCTTTGGACATTAATATTCATGTTTCATATCAATATGGAGTCTATGTATAACTATTTTTAAAGAATCCATGCATTCAACCATTTCTTCTATTCAGATTCATGAGTACCTTAGATTATTTTACAAGAACCAACAAAAGGAAAAAATGTTATTCTAAAATTAAATATAATCTAAAAATAAGGAAAAAAAAAACATTTTTATTCCCTTCTATATAAAAAAGATTCAAATATGACACGATGAAAAAAAAATTATTATGTCGAAGGCTATTTTACAATGAGGTTAGACCATACATGGTACCGTTGCACTCTGTATTTCTCACCACGTGGCACAATTTCTCCAACAAGAATTTTGATCTTATTTAGGGAAAAAAACAGGGAGTTTTAGTTATGGTGTTAGTACGGGAATTCCATTTATATTACTCGGCAGACAACATACAATAGATAAGTGGAAATGTTAAGGAAAAAAAATGTAATTGAAAAGGGTTCATTTAGTAAATTTATTTGTTTATTTTTTATTTTTTATTAAATATGGAAAGTTTTTTTTTTCATAAGATTGCAATATATTTAACATATGTAATGTGGTTCTATATACACAAATGTACAAAATAAACTAGTAATTGTATGTGGGTAGTGCAATGTGAAGACTAGAGTTACTTTCATGTGATAATGTTTGTTAAAGGTTAAAGATTGGCATATGCGATTGTGTAAAAATAGAATGTAGAGAAGAATGGTTGAATGCAATGGCACACTCAAGAAAATATCGAAGAAAAAATTAATGCTAAAATGAATAATGGAAAAGAAGAAGCTAATGATAGGACTCTCTTAGTGAGTTCAACTTTGTTGCTCTTAAGATTTATTTATGATAGTCAAGATGGCAAAGAAGCGTGTGATAGGTGTAAAGTGCACAAGTCGTTAAATTAGCGATACCTCATTATTTTAATATATAAGTTCAGAAGATGACCACAAGGCATCTTCCTATTAAATTAAGATTTATTGATCTCTTCACAGATACTTTTGTTGGCTTCATGTTTGATAAAATTAAGGAACATTAATAGAAAACTTAAAAGAAGGGAGTCTTTATATATCAATATTCAATTGTTGGAGGGAGTCATAATTATTGCATATCAACAAGATTTGCACCCTTATTTAGCAAGTTGTACATGAATATTGGAATGCCAAGTATGGATACTTATTCCGACCAAAGAATAATCTCCTATACCTTAGATTATAATGATAACATGAAAAATTAAAGAGAGAGAACAGACTTATCAAAAACTTTACAAGTATAAATAAGCGAGGAATTGTTCCTTTGACATGGAGATGAAAACTCTGAGCATCGGTTAAAATGGTTGGAAGGTGCCATGTGGCTTCCTTGATGGTTATTGTTACCTCTCAAATAGGCATGCCATCAGTTCACCGAGGAGGATACGAAAATTTTTGGTCGTAGGAAATTGGTCCATGTGAACTCGTAAGTGGAGATAGCACAACTAGCGGTGAGCATCGGTTCGAATAGTTGGAAGGTGCCATGTGGCTACCTTACTAGTTGTCATTAACTCTCAAATAGGCATGTCATCGGTTCACCAAGGAGGATCCGCAAATTTTTGGTCATAGGTATAAACCGTGACAGTTTCAAATCAGAATCCTCTTGTAGGGCAAAAATATTTGAATTATATTATTACAATGTTAATGTCAATGCTTGCATTTCCAATGTTTCAATTACGTTGTATGATGACAACCAACCCTAAAGGATGGGAACTGACATGAAAATTGAGATTTCCTTCAAATGCTTCTTGTTCATCTTTTGGATCCAATAGCACACTTAAACGTTAGATCTTTAGTCATAGTTTGCAATTAGCTCCCAAGATCAAAAAAAAGTTCTAAATGATTCAGTTCACTTCAGATTTTCTTAACTGGTTTCCTTAGAAATTTTAAAATTGCAAAAGTCTTCTCAATTCATGGATTTCGGTCATTGCCTCCCTCTAAGCATCATGATTGATTTCATTGTGAATTTCAAATTATTAGGTGGCAATTATTTGGTGGCCAGCCAATAGCCTCTGGTAGAATTTATGCCTTTTGAACAGTTGTCATCATTGACGTTAGGAAGCATGATCATTAATTTCCTTTGTAGCCAATCCTACAGTCTTGTCAAATTCATTTGTACCTCTTATGCTCATGTACCAAACAACCTTACGTTGTGAGTGATTCATATTTGAAATACTCACTGGAGCCTTACACACTTTTTTATCCTCATATTTATATTCCTTTTAACACCTTACATTGATTCTTACGGATCCATTGTAACCGTCACTCCTCACTTCACATTATTTGTTTCAAGTAGCAATCTTGCATTTAAAATCTTCCCAACTACATGATTTTCGTTTTTTCCCTCTAAGCATCAATTGGTTATCATTGTGAATTGCGTCAACATTGTTATTATTATTATTATTTGTTTGTGAGTGAGCATATATTTCAACTGCTTGAAAATTCCACCTCTCATTTCAAGAATTTTCATCATTGCCCTTGTTATTTTATCATGATCGCTAATTTCACTTTGTAGCCAGTCTTAATTTAGAGTACCTTGTCCAATATTGGGGGATTTATTTGGTTCTTATTTTTCAATATCCACCATTAATGTTGTTGGACACAGTGAGTGATTGTTGTTTGAAAATAGTCTAATAATTCCACATTTTTAATTTTTAATCATCAATTTATATTTGTTTGTAACATAATTTGGTTTGTCAATTGTCTTACTTTGTGAATCCACTGGGTATCATTGGCAATAAATTCAGCTGGAACTCTATTATTTTATTGGGGAGATCCTAGTCCCCTTACTTTCATGTTGAATCAGGGATATTGTTGTAATAAATAGGGCAACGATGGACTTCTAAAAATTAGGATAACGATAAATCTGTAGAGTGAATCTGCGATAGTATCAAGATAGGATTTAAGCATAAACATTTTAAAAGGTCTTAAATCGACGACCACGTGGTTAGTATCAGGCTATCAATAGGTTAAATTTGAGACACACGTATATGTACCTAACAAGTTTTAGGTGTGAGTAAATAATCATTTTTTTTATTGAATGTTGAAGCATTACAATTACGCTGAAGATGTACTCCAAATAATATAAAGGGGGAGGGAAACTGTCTTTTTGTCACACTAGTTGTGTTGGACGTATTTTCACATCCTTCAGTGATAGGCCCCTATAGCCCCAGTCATAGCCCCCTACCTTAAAATATGGGCTCCATAAGACAGTAGCCTTATCTTTCCCAAACAATCAAATGGCATTTCCCCCCTTCCCTTGGCTTCTTCGCATTGTTTTCTCTACCATGGGCCACGTTCTTATCCATATAACTCTGCACCATAAATGTCTAATTAATAAAATATGCCTTCCTAGAGGACAAGGCCACAAAAATTTCCTCACTGACCAATATTTCTATCATAAAATTTCCCACTATATAGAATTTCCGTTATTTAAAATCCTACCGCGATAAAAACACATTTTCATTTCTGAAAAAATTATCACTCCTTATATTGACAAATTATTATTCACGTTGTTTCTACATCATCAAAGACAACATCCCATGTCTAATCAAACGATTAACATAAATGTGGTGTCCTTTTTGTACGGTTTAGTTTCGCATTGACTCTACTTTCTGCTTTCACCACCCTCACACTTTTCCACCCTCTAATCCCTTCTTCTTCACCCATCTTCCTTTCCTATTGTTTCTCTCCCTCCAATACGAATCCTCTAGAGGATCCCCTTCGTCGTTTCCATCATACATTTCCCGTGCGATTGTTAGTATTTAGAAAAAATGTTGTTTAAAAAAGTTGAGGGTCAAAATTTCCAATGATTCTCTAGAGTAAGGAAAAGGCCAAACTTCTAGCTTAATATGAATTTATGTAAATATGAAATTAGTACAATAGACCATAAAACCATATTAAATATATATATATATAGCTTCATTCCACTTATATAATTTTCTTAATATATTAGTCTTATTTACCTTGAACCTATTTGAATTTGAACAATATAGATTCAAATATAATTGGCAATTATGCAACAAATTTCCCCCTTGGTTTCCAAAAAAATAAAAAAATAAATTATATGTGTATAAAGTAAGGGATTTTCCAACACCACCATCCCTTTAAGTTACAATACAATGATGTGGCACAGTCAAACAACTGACAAAACAAAGTTTTATTTATAATCGTTGTTACATCCATATCATGGTTAACCAGATACAAAATTGTCTGTTGGAAATGTTTGACATAGAACCATAAGCCATTTATTAAAATTCATAACATGATATATAATTAATTTAGAAATTTGGCAATAGTTAAAAACATAAAAAATTGGTAGATAAACATTTTCAATGTCAACCTTATTCAAAAAATAGATATGTAGCACAGGTTATTCCCTTTCAATGCAGACTTTTGTTATGTAGGTTAAAATTAGATTGTTAAGAGATAAGACAATAGATTTGTTTACTTTTTCCTAACAATAATTGAAAATAGATATTCGTATAATTTATTTGAAGAAGATTCTAAATACAATCAAAGTAATATATGAATTTAAAATGAGATCCTCTACTTTTAAACTTGGGAGTGGAACACATTTACATATTTGTCAATATGATATATGGAAGGTAACATTTATTACGCTTATAAACACCTAAAATCCTCTTACGTGGTTTTAATACTAAGATTGTATGAATTATCCTCTTTCCCTCCATTTCAGTCAATTAACGACACTTTCTTAATTAACTAACCTTTCCCTCTATTACGGTTAATTAACGACATTTCGTTAATTAACTAACGTTCCCCTCTACTTCGGTCAATTAAAGACACTTTGTTAATTAACTAGTTTTTCCTCCATTCCAGATGTCAATTAACGACACTTTGTTAGTTATAATCCTGTTGCAATCAATTAATTAACTATTATTAGTTAATTAAGTCTTTGCAACCTTGTATTTAATTAATAAACCTTCTTATTAATTAAATGCCCCTTTCAAATAATCTCAATCCTACTTATTTCCCTCTAAATCCACTCCAAATAACTTTCTAAGCTTATCTTGGCCTATTAATTAATCTTAGTTAATTAATTAAATCATCTCCAAGTCTGTACTTTATCCTTTATCCCACATGCACTAGTTTGCAAACTTCTCCCAAATCGGAAAGCTATATAAATGACTTACCCTCTTCCTTCACACCTTACACCTTACTAAATTTTATCATTTCTACAACCTTAAGATAAGATCCTTCTCCATTGTTGGAATAACTACTTCATCTTTGCATCCATTCTCTCATATTTGAGCAGTAAAGGAAGATCTAAACATGGCTTTGTAGCCATTTTAGTGATATTCTTTCCTCATCTAGAGACAACACACAAATTGATTGCTTATTATCTAAATAGGTTTATAATTTGATAACAATCATACATTTACAAAAGTAGGAATGGTTTAGCATTATATGTTCATTCATTTTTATGCATTAGAATAGTTATTTCCTTTAAGCTCTTTTCATGATACCCATTGATCTGTCGCATGCAATCATAAAAAATGCATCAGTGGATAATCTAGGCAGTAAATCAGGGTAATTTTTTGATGTATGTGTCATTTGTTAGCTTCTACGACAAGTTAAATGTTGGCAGTTGTTCATTAGGTCAAGCATGCATTGAATACTAGCTATTTTTGCACAGTCCAAAAGGACACAGAGCTAAAAAAATAACTTTTACATATGTCAGACAACTAGATTGACGGTGGAGGAAACTCACCTTGGTGGCAAATAGGAAACAACTGGAGTTGATCCATACGATTTTTGGTAGACTCCTAGCTTTTTAATAAAAAAAAGTGGTATATAATATATATACCTACACATCTTTTGGAAGAGTGATAATTAAAGTGGTGGATGACCATTCAGGTTCTCTATGATCTAGGTAGTTTTTTATGGTCACGTTTCATGATTCTCTTCGGGGTAAGGTTTGTTATCACATGTTTCTTTTTGCCCTTCATCTCTTGAATCTGGCGCAACAGATCTAAAGCATTCAGTTGGTGAGGGAGAGTTTCATCTCTTGAATGATTGGGACTTTGTTGATTCCTCTTTATACTAATTGATTGCGCCATGTCTGCAGGTCTGGTTTGATCATCTCCCAATAAAAAACATGCATCCCTTATCTTTGTTCCACACCACTAGCTTTCCCAGGTGGGACATGAGCGCCATGCCTTCATGGTTTAATTTCGAACATATGTGTAACGACCTCTAAAAACGCCTGCTAAGAGACCCATGAACAACCTAGGGTTAACTAGAAAATTATGGAATAATTTTTTTTAAAAAACATGCCCACATACAAGCTTCGAAACTACATTTTTCACATTAATGATTCAAAGTCAATTATATTTTATAAATAAAATTTTCTCGTTATAACAAAATATTAAACCCACATTAAGAACTAATGAGGATGTTTAGTCCAAGCATGGTTAATTTTTCTCTAAATGTTAATTTAATAAACAAATAAATTCCTACTATAGTTAAATATTCCCTATGGGATGTCAAGGGTAAAAGTGGCCAAAGTAATTAAATACCAAGGTTATTTAATTTCTACAATGTTGAAAAAAATTATCAAGGTCCCTATTTAATAAAGGGTTAGAATAAACATTCCCTTACCCCATAAAGTGACCCCTTAAAAAGTCAACTCATGTTTTTTTAAAAATAAAATGTAACAACCCAAAAATTCACACACAAACAACACAGTAAAATATAGGATAATTTTTTTTTTGACTTGCTTCGACACATAACACGACACAACATGTCATCACAAAGTTACAACCAGCTCTGGGAACCACTTGTTGCGTAGATGACCACAAGGTCAGCACGGAAACGTTCACACCCAAAAGGATAATACACTTTACTTTTTTGACAGAACAACATAGAAGTCCAACCACATGACACTCTCACAGCTAGGGCAAGCCACAATAAGAAATGATTGAAGGTTATTTATTGTGATAAAACACCCTTTAACTCATGACTTATGTTTTCAGAAATATTCAATATATGATTTGCACAAATTCATCTTACCAACTGAGTTAATTTCTTATACACTGTAGAGTAGTTCACTTAAAGTCTTCTCCTACTTCCTAAACCTTATTATCTTCTAGAAACTAACCATTGTTTTCCCTTAGGCTTGTTTAAGAGTTCACCCAAAAGGGGGTAGTGTTCACTAGATTAGCTAGGGATATCAAATTATAAAATTTTACTTTACAAGGATAGTTTCACCTTTGATTACATCAGGAATCTCTTGTTCTCAAGTAAGTCATCTCTACATTAATTTATCTGAATATATATATATATATTAGTTAACTTCTATAAGGGTAAACCACTCCATTTAATTTTACTTATATCACATCATTACAAGGTGTCAGAGATTTTTGACTTAACACTTTATTCTCAAAAACAAGGTTTTACAATACTTACGCCAAAGTAATGATTGAATATCATTTCTCACCAAGGTAAGTTACTAGTCTAACAACAAGAGGGAAAGAACACTTCACCACGTTGTTTTTCCGAACATAACAAGATAAGAGATCTTCCAAACTCCTTGCAAGCAAAGTTACAAAATTTACAACGCATTGAGCTTTCTACAAAGAACTTCATAATTTGAACTGATGAAACTTTTACACTTTTTTTCCTTTAATCTACTTGCATAATTCATCTGTACAAATATTTACTAGACTCAGTTCACTAGAATTGAGCATGATAAGATATAAACCTCACCTAATAACTTATGCCATCTAGCATTTAAATAAATGAAAGTTTGTAATACTCCCTATCAAATGAATTTCTAACATACATTCAAAACTTAACTGCACATCTCATGATAATACATTTCATACTCATTAATGTTCACTTGCTTAGGATTTATTTACATAAGAACACAATTCCAAGTGAATAGATATACAACCTTAACCATGCACTTAACCATATTTAAATTACAGTGATAATAATAATGCTCACCTAATACCCTCGACCTACTTCACATATATAAGTATCTAACAATATTATCTTTCAATTAAATAAAAGCACCAACGACAGTAATTTTACATAATAAGTACAAGTATCAATCTTATATTATTCATCGATATTACCCAAGTATCAAACCTTCATAGATAATCAGTGATATGTAAGTATAATTTGGATATCTATCTCACAATTTTAAGAATATACTTACGTTAACAATGATTCCACCAATCCACAAGTTCATATATTATTTAGGTATCCTTTTGGTTGCTTATTCCATGTCTTTATATGTTTCTATTAGTATAAGGGTCCAACTCATTGGAATGAGTTACGATCAACAATATTGTCGTATTTTGCTAATATGTCAAAGATACATTTGACTAACTAAGATATGTAAGTGTGGTCCACGCCACTATAAATACAAGTATTAACATTATCCCAACTCCCAATTGAGACGCAAGTATCAATTTTTTTTAGCTAACATAATAATCATTGTAAATACAAGGAAATATTCCACTTGTTAACCAAGTATTGAAATAACATATTTATCCTTACTGGTTACCTGATAACATAATATACCCTGTTATATAATTCAACCTCCACTTGCATACCCCAATTTATGGGTATTAATTATTGTTCTATAACAATGAAGTTAAATAATTTCAGGTGGACTTATATCCTTACTGTCATACATGGTATGCACAGTCCCATTATGGTAGCTGTCACATTTACTTAAGGCTATGCATGACTCCATTTTAGGGTAGTTATCTTAACTTCCCTATTCATCTGTTTTCCTACCAAAAAGTCTTTCGACAAGCTTCAAGGTCAAAATATAAGATAAATTTATAATTTCATATTTCAAGCATTGCCTGAATTCATATGCATGAGGACATCACATATTAATCAAACTTGAAGAATGTCGACATTCCTGAGATTTCAATGTATCAAATATTACTTTAACCGATTCAAAGATCCAAGTAGTGCCTCAAAAATTAAGCCATAGAGTTATCCAAACAGGATAATGGCCTGCGTGCTTAACATATTCGTAAAGGTCATAGAAAACCCATTCACGCATGCTTCAGGAGGGTTCCAATCTAATAATAAGCTCATAGTACTAATAATAGCAGAGGGCCTGGTGAGGGATTTTCAATAATCCCCAAGGTAAATGATAGTCGAATGACTCAGATGGAGCTATCTAGAAAGACCAATTAAACTAGTATGACTCTTCCCAAATAGAAGCCCCCAATCCTAATGGGAGTTTATATTATTATAAATCCACAGTAAAATCCAAATACAGTCATATTGAAAATTCCCTTTTTTCAAGCCATGTTCTACATAATATAAACAATACAAGAAAAAATTATAAACCTCATTCACGCTCCATAATATTTTCTACAGAAAGCATCATTCAAAGGAATAATCAAGGAAAAAATATAAACCAACACTATAAGATCAGTAGGCAAGAATCGTTTTGTAGAGATTTCTTCTACTCAAACAGTAAATAAGATAAACTGTAAAGGGGGAGAGAGATCAGTTCATGCAATTATGATTAACAGTCATTTGGAACCCATCTCTTTCTGGGCATCTCTTTCAATAAGGAGTCAATATAGGTAAATGCATGTTTATATAATATCTAGAGTCCAAACGCTATTTATTTAGTAAAACAAAAACACATCAACCTTCCAAAAGAAACCCATATCTACAGCATTCGAACAAACTTGCAAAGATCAATTTATCCAAATGCTAAAGGAAATAAATCATTAAGAGAGAGGGTTAGTCTTATCATGCCTGTTTTTAAACGCATCCACCAGCAACATATCCAGCACGGACTACATAAGCCACACGTCCCACTGATCCACTTCGCTCCACCAAACAACGCACCCTTTCTTCCTCCAAAACACGTTGGCGGGTGAAAACTCCCAACCCAGGAGCCACCCCATTTTTAGCTGTTTCGTGTGCATTACCAAGTGAATAACAATTATTAGCAGTATTACTATTAATATTCTTCATCCGTTTCTTGGCGTGTGAATTAAGCCACGACAACCTAAGCGAGAGTTCGAGCTTATAGGCGATGAAAGCAGCTAGGCTATAATAACCTTTAGCCTTGAGCCACGGAAGCTCCTCCCAATTCCATTTCAAAGCTACGAAAGGCCCCTTGCTTCTTAAAAACTCGCCATCGGAAATGGCGTCCATAACACAGACAAATCGATTGACGTCCTTCGTGAGATCTTCCGCCACCGATAGGGAATCAAGGGGGGGAACTTTTGGGAACTAAAATTTGGCCCTCCATGGAACTGAAAAGCCTGAGGCTATCCATCAAAGTTCGCTCGGCCTGGTTGTCAGAGTTGGCCCTGGCTAAGAGGCCCTTGGCCTTTCTATAACACAGGCTGGGAAGCGCAACATCAACAATGGCCCCATGCTGGGGTTTCATCTTGTTTTTAATAGGCACATCCGGTAGAAGGATAAAAAAAACTTAGACCGTGCTTTTGAATGCGGATTTGCATTTGCAAGAGAATGGCGACCATTGAGTCATCTACTGTTGTGAGGGCGGCTTGTCTTTGCTCTGTGCTCAGCGTTGACATCCACCTCAATATGTTGTTGTTGTGCGACTAAGAATATGAAGCAGGAAAAATTGAAGCAGAAGCGGAAGAGTGATACAAATCCAGATGGTCTGCCAGCGAATCCATCAGCTACTTCAAATCCATCATATTCCACCGACCAGGAGGAACCATGAAGAGAACGCCTTGACAGAACAGATTTTGCTGGCCTCTCAACCACTCCACACGCAGTCCAACAAAAAGGAAAACTCACGCGGTCAGAGAAGGATATGCAGGCAATCAACAAAAGAAACATAGAAGATTTGCAAATCAGGGTTAATAAATGAAGTGCGACCACCAGCAAGAAAGACTCCAACACGTCTAGAATTTAATAACTCCTCCACCCTCCACGTAGTCAGTTAGCACAAATGAGGCCCCTAACAACAATGAAAAAAAGAATTCCCTCCAGCCCACGCCAAGCATGGCATCAATGCAAAAAAAAAATGATTAAACAACTGGTGGTGAACCAAACCCCACGCCAAGAAGGGGATAAAGCTGACCAAGACAATTTTACAAGTCTCTGGATGAGTAACGTGGCCTAAAAGGCTTTAATAATTGAACACAAAATTTTATAATTTATTTACACAAAAAAAAAAATATAACTGACACGAATTCATTTATTATTACAATAGTTTTCTCCATATAATTCACATAAGCTAAAAGGTATAAGAAATTTTGTATGATTACTATTCAACCCGAGAAGATTAAATCACGTACAGACGAGCAAACAAGAGGAAGTAAGAGTCAAATTATCCATTACTCACAATGATAAAAACAACATGCGAACAGGGTTAAGCAACCAAGCGAAGAAAACTAGAGACCTTGACATTCAAAAGAAAATACGAAGCAAGGAACTACCATGGCACCAAGACGAGTAATCCCTTCCTCAATGCGGAATGAGGTTCATTCTACAAAGTGACCAACCAAAAAATAAAATCGCTTAATGATAATTAAATTAAAACAACATTGTTATCATTATATACTATAAATATAAATAATTTCTACTCACACCAATAATGACCAATGATCCAGCTTAACCATGCGACAACAAGATCCTTCTTTAATTAGGTTAACACACAGGACATTACATAGTCCACACACAGAGGTGTCAATGACGACTTGAGAACGCAAGAAGGAGAGGGAGGTGCTAAAACATCACTGAAACAAGATCTAAGACAACGGAATACACGCAGCCATTCGACGCTCAACAAGAGGGTCATAGTGACAAGAACTAGAGTAAACGCCGAACGGGGCGTTACATAAAACATTTAAATTAAAAAAGTAATTTCCACTCACCCACTCTCCACCTACTTTTTTTAGGGATGAATCTCATCCCTTGGATGGGTTCAATTTGGTCCTTTGATGTGAAAAAAAGGGTAACTAACCCTAAAACATCCTTATGAAAGCTTCTTTCTCATTTCATTTGGTTCATTTTCTTTCTTTGGTTTTGCAACTTGAAGGAGGAGGAAGTGAAGCCATTGGAGGCACTCTTAAGCTTTTGGAGAAATGAACATGATTCTTCAAGTCCAAACAATCACCAAAGGCTCCAACAAATCCACAAGCAATCCAAAATCCCTCCTCTAACTCCAAAAATACAAGAGCACAAAGAAATGAAGTAACTCCCAAACAAGCAAAAGAACTTGAATAAATAGAAAAGGGAGAGAGGAGGGTGAGGTGGCTCCATGTAGGATGTCACCTCATTTCCTCTCCACTCCACATCACCCTAGTCAAACCCCATACTCCAAAGCACAATTAATAAGTGGTTGAAGAAATGACATTTGACTTACACACACAATCTAAGCCCACACCCCTTAAGGACTAAAATAAATACATGTAAGAAAGTGCAATAAAAAACTTACAATTTGTCTTCTCAAAAACACATAACGGGGTCTAATTTTGACCCCCCAAGCCATAGGTAGAGTTGGCATAGCAATTTAAGAGGTGTGGGACAAGTTTAACTTTTCCCACAAGCCTTTAAAAATTGGCCCTTAAGGCCAAATTCGAATTTCTATGAGGGGGTAGAGTGTACAACACTCAAGATCACAAGCACTCAATCTTACAACACAAAACCAAAGAGCCATCTAGTCTAATAAATGAAAAAAATTGGTTACATCCACAATTAGTTAATAACAAGATTAAAATACTTTAATTAAGACACTTAAACCCATTAAGATAAAGGGGAAGAATACATCATTTCTAAATAATTAAAACAAGGAAATTACATCACTAAAAATCACATACTACATTAAATAAATGAAACTAAACAAAATACAAACACATAACCCCTTGGTCAGCATTTCCCCTTAATAATAATTCACACACACACACACACACACACACACACACACACACACACACACCACACACACACCACACACACACACACACACACACACACACACACACATGTTGTCATGGTGACCCTTGTTGAATTTATCTAGAATTCCAATATAGTTGGTCTCCAATCCCCCCGTTTGTTTGTTGTGACATGTTTAACTGTTAAAACACATAATACCTCCTTCGGCCTCGTGGCCGCATCAAAACATCCAAATTAAATATACAGTATAACTCCACCATCATCTATATATAAATCAAAAAAAACATCATCTAGGTAAGAAATGATATCATTTACAATTTCTAACAACATCTCAATTTTACATTTCATCAATATTCATATGATCATAAGATTAGTTCAATTGTTTAGGTCTACTCAATATGACACAATATCGCATGTCTAAAAAATATATAATTATAACCATGTCAACAACCTATCAACATCAATAAAAATGTCTTTAATAATTCACATGCATCATGTGTATGAATCGAAATCAACAACAATCCCAGTATCTCTAACATCTAACATCATACTAAATCAAAAGCTACAATAATATCCATAAGTATAGTTGATAGTAACAAAATCGATAATAAAAGGTGTCGAAGGGAAGTGAGCACTACAATATGGAATCGATTATTTCTCATGAGAACATCACTGTGAGGTAACGTTTCGTGCATTGCTTTATATTCTACACATAGCTCTATTTGAGGTATATATTTAAGTGAGAGTTTGGGTCTATAAATTCATACTTCAAGTGAAGTTTGGGTAAGCATGGAAGGAAGTCTTATTCTTGGATTTCCCAAAGATATGAGCCTACAAATTCTGGTGAGAGTTCCTCATGAATTTTATTCTCGAAAAATGCATGTGGTCTCTTCCTTGTGGAGGGAAGTTTTAACGAGCCTCATTCGTTTTGCAGTTATATACGAAAAAAATACAAGTAACATAATCATAGCTTTAATAAGTTGTGTGTTGTGTGTGAGTAGGAGAATTGATCCTTTGTCCTTTGGATTACCATTTTGTAAGGAAGTTTAGAGTGAATGCCCCGCTGGGCATTGGAGTCTTTTCTTCATACCCGCCACCATGGCCGACCAGGCAAGTCTTATGGCACGTGGGTGCATGGGAACGAAGGCCACCTACTCCTTTAATTATTTTATTCTATGCTCTGGTTTGCCCCACGTGCTGTGAGTAAGAAATATCTCTGCCCTTTTGGTAGTGGGCCGCATACTTTAATTTTGCATTGTTCTTGCAAATCTTTCCCAGATTTCTTGTTGTTGCTGCATGGATTTTTGGTGAGTGTGCAAGACTTTTGGACACCTTTTTACCTGCTGGGCACCACCTCCCATTTATTATTATTATTAGTTTTTTGATTTGCTATCTTCTTTGACCTTTGTGGTCTATCTCCACGATCCTGCTTCGCTCAGGTGAGATTCTCATGGTGAAAGATCCGCATTCAGGGGCTGTTGGTAAAGGCTTTGAGCTTTCAGACAAAGCTGTGATTGTTGGTGCCAGTGGTCATTTTTGCACCCATGTTTGCACAGGCTGGCATTTCTGGCAATGGTTATCTCTAAAATGGGCCATTTTCTTTTACTGGCCTTGTTGGGCATACCTTCAGTCGATGTTTCCTTGAGACCACTCCTCATTGAGGATTGTCTTTCTTTCCAACAATTTTTTTCCTGTCGTGTAGATTCTTCCAGCACCTTGCATACATGGGTGTCGAAGCATTCATGCTTCTATCTCTGAAAAATATGCGACCCATTTTGTGCTTTGATGGATGTTATCACCCTGTAATAAACTAATTTTACACTCCCTTGTGTTCTATCCTGTGTCTGTTGCTATTCCATGGGACCCCAATCGATTTGTGGCATTTTTTTTCATGTTTGGCACACTTCGTGGATTCACTCTCTCTTTGCTTACATTATTTTGGAAGCGTCTTCTCCTTCAAATGTCTATTATCCTTCTTCCTTGTGATTGTTCGTTATCTCTCTCCTACTCTGGTGCCCCATCTTTAACGCACGCATGTTGCAGAATGATAGAAGCTTTTGAGCGCTTCCAGCAGGCAGGTTTTCCAACTTTGTTGTTATCTATTCAGCATCGATTCATCCTCAAATTCGGGACTCTCCTTTAAGATATTTTCATCAAAATCAATTAAGTGACAGTGAGAGTGTTGCCAGGAGACCCGATGAAATTTATTACAGAGATCCTCTGTTGAGACTTTACTTGTCTTACGCTGTAACGCGTGGAAGAGAATCTCTTAGGTGTAGATCTGTATCATGTCAGAATATTCATGAAGCACGTTTGCTTTGCTGCAGTTATGGCGCATGCTTGTGTGTTGGTGACAGATCACACCCACAGGCATAGGAGATCTATGCAATGTTGGAGAAAATGTCTTGGGAGATGAAGGTAGCAGGATATTTCTCAAACCTAGAGCTTGCACTGAGTCGTTTCTCCAAAACCGATTCGTGACAGTGAGGGTGTTACCAACAGACCTGATGAAATTTTTATTTACAAAGAGTCTCTATTGAGATCTTACTTGTTGTAGGATGTAACTCATGGAAGAGAATCTGTTAGGGGCGGATCTGTTTCATATCAGAGTATTCATGAAGCACAATTTGCCTTACAACTATATGAGCATCTTCTACGAGTCACTAAGCTGGTAGGCATAAAGGTTTCTGTTGGAATTATCACACCTTACAAGCTTCAGCTGCAATGTTTCCACCGAGAGTTTGATGTTGTCCCCAAATCTGATGAAGGAAAAGGATTGTGTATCAATACGGTAGATGCCTTTTCAGAACTAGGAGCGATGTTATCTTTATGTCTTGTGTCTGAGCTTCAAACCATGGTCAGTGTTTAGCTTTCTAGCACAAGTGCTCTCGGAATGAGTGGTAAGCAGTTCGAATCTCACCCCAAAGTAGCTGCATGGAAGCAACTAGTGTTTGGAAGCCACCTATTACATCCTTCTAGTCATGCCTTCAAAAGGGAATCATGGTGTGGTATATTGCAAGAAAAGACCAGTAAAACGGAGGATAAAGTGGAAGGCGTGTGGCTGTAGCAGTCCCTGCTGGATGTTCATGACTGGTGGATGCGTTAAAACAGGCAAGATAGACTAACCATATGCATAATATGCTAGTATCTAATAACCTCTTGAAATGAAACTTTTTCTTTCTGGAAATTGTTTTTAATCTGTGATTTTGTGGATTTGCGTTCAGTACATGGTTAACAGTTTGTTACTTCTGGTTTTGCCTCTGTTGGTTGTTCTTGTTGACGTAATCAACCCATCTATATATATAAAACAAACAAAGGTTCTCAGTGTATGCTTTGATTGATCATATGAATTATATATATAATATATAATTTTAAAGTTACTTCCTTCTGCAAAAATATCGCCGTTTGCTTTTGTGAACCTGGGTATGTAATCACCCCTAGAACGTTGCAGCGTTGATTAGTATTGGTTTTTTGTTATGTTGTTGCCCTAGAGGAAAACATACAGTTAAATTATTATTATTATTATTACTATGATAAGCATGATTATGCACTTCGTGTATTGTGCAAAGTATTAGGGCTTTTGGAAATTAGAAGTTCTATGTATATGCTTGTTAAGAAGGAAGTTTTGGGCCGAAAATATGTCCTGGGTTGATAGAAGGGCATAAATTATTGATAGAACCCCATTTTGATTCTACTCTTTCGGTGAGTAAAATTTGATAAGATTAATGACCTTTAGGGTGTTAAGATATGGCATGTTGATGATTCCTTGTGTGATTGATTTAATCATGTATCGACATAATGCCTTGATGGAGTAAGGTAATATCTTTCACGGTTCGTGAAGGTTAAGGTTTTCATCAACTGCTTAAGGTAACATGAAGTTCCTTAATTTAGTCAAACTTGTTTTGTACTTCCTTCTTGATGAGTGACCTTTCATTGCAAATTTAGAATGATTGTGTTGGAAGGTCGTGAATATATTTTGTTGTCAAAAAGGGAAAAGAAGTTATGGAATAGTTTGTTTATGTGTCGAACGTAATGATTATGATTACATCGTTATAGAAGTTCGTTATTGGAGGATGTCTATCTTCAATGGTATGTTATGTGTTTAGTCTCTGCATAGGTTACCATAAACTTAGTGATGAGATGTAAATTAAGGAGAGTTGAGAGACCTTTTCCTTTGTATACATCGTTTATGATATTAGGAAGTGAGTTGATGTCGGAAAATTTTAACCAAGTCTAGATTCATGGCTATGTTCCTCTAAAACGGGAGGATTATAAATCTATGGTATTACGAAAATTGCAAGGATGTGTTTTGAATGCTAGATTGCCTACTCAACTTGGGTATTAATGAGGCTTGTCGCTATTCCGGCCCCAGTTATGTTCAGTAGGTAAGTTGCTAGGTAATACCTATTCCGGACATTCTTACCGTTCTTTCCACTCCTCCGTATTAGCTATGAAGTCACTCTTTACCTAAGATATAATGGTTGTGGGTTGAATATAAGTTTTTCATCCTTTAAACCTTTTTGATTACATGATGGAACTTTGTGTTACCCTCGTTGTTCGTTTATAGCCTATTAGACCTATGGCCCTACGGAACGATTCCAAAACTATATTCTTTTTGGCAGCTAAGATCGGGCCTGGTTTTTATCTTTTGACTTCACCTTGAGAATGTGGATTGATGGGTTACACTTTAGATTTCAATCACGTAATCTACGGGATTACATGATTGAAATCCTAATACTCTCAACTCTTGTGTCTAATCATTCAAATTTCATAGTCTTGCGTATTTTGGTTGTCAACTTTTGTTGTTTTCGAGGTAGTTTTCATAACTAAAATTTATGGATTTCTTCTTAGTTGATATGTTGAAATTATATCTTGTTTCAAAAGGTTGTTAGAGGTTAGAACTTGATCCATTTCTTGAAATAGAATGTTTCCTTTCATGGTATTGTTAGCTAGTAGCTTATTGTTGCTATGTATAGTCTTATCTTGCTCAGTTCTCGCGAACTGACTCAGGTTATTAATTGTTGCAGATGGCTTACGTGGTTAGATGATGGAAAGACTTGTAGATTATTGCATCAATCTTGGTTATATTGTTCCTTTGTACGAATGTGTATTATGTTATAAAATTTGGAAAGGGCCTTTGGACATTTTAGAAGAAGGGTCAGTGCCTAGTAAATGTATTGTAAAGTATTGTTGTTGTAACTATTGAAACTTTGGCTTGTTTGGTTATCATGTGAAAGATGAAATTTTGATTACCGCTTGGTTATGGATATTCTAGTGAATTATTTAATCCTTAGAATAGTAGTGGGGCATGTCCCATGTTATTACTCTCTTGCTCCCTAGTCTTTGTTCGATAGAGATGGTATGTCCCTTTGATTTGTACACCATGTTGGAATGAATTGATATAACCTTGTTTTGTTTTCACAAACGAGTACTGTTAAACTTTACTCTTGAGTTAAAACGTTGAGTTGTAACCCCTCCTAAGGCATAGTAGCAATGAGTTTGTAAGCACTATAAAGTGAACTGGATAGTCCTTATAAAAGTAAAATTGGTAAACTAAAATTTATATATGAATATATTAATGTAGATGTGATCTACTTGATAACCATTGAGACCTGGAACAATCAAGAGGAAACTATCTTTTGTAATGGAATAATAATATTATTTTATTTTGTTTTTATTTGAGCCAAACTAATAAACACTATCCTTTTACAGTGAAACCTTAAATGATCTCATGGTGAAATCAATGGTTAGATTATAGAAAATGATAGGGTTTAATAAGTAGGAGTGAAAGTGATTAATAAAACCTTAAATCTCTCTCTATCGTTTGGAATGTTTTCCTTTGTCAAACTTAATAAGTAAAGTCTAGATGGAGCATTTAACCAATCTTGATAAACTCTTAACCTCAATGAAAGACTGATAGTAAACAATGTGACCCTGAAGCTAAATTCTGTTGTCCTGTTCTGTTAACCCTTGCCTTGATTCATGGTGATATTTCTTAAGCAAGGTCAAAATTTAATCCTTAAACAAGAAGGCTATTGTTTTGAAACCCTAAGCGGTACTTTCCACTCAATCAGAGCTTATGCCTTCACCTGTGCAATAGAGATGTGGAACATGTGTTAGTGGCTTGAGTAAGATTAATTAACCTTGTAAGAAATGGAAAATGTTCTAAAATCAAATGAATAAGAAAGATTTGGACATCAAATTGATGATCCCAGTTTAGAAAGCTTGGCCTTAAGCTATTTAGTCAATTGTTGAAAAGAAAGAAGTTCTCCCTTGTGAAAAGAATTGTGTGAATCATTACATGAAATTTTATAAGAACGTAAGTTAAGAATTAAGAGACACTTTAGTAAACAAGAAAATTTAACAAGAAATTCCTCTTGGGATGCCCTAACTGTAAGTGTGTTTTGTGGTTGGACTTCCAATGTTGTTCTGTCAAAAGAGAAGAGTACATTGTCCTTGATAGGTGTGAAACGTTTCCGTGCTGACCTTGTGGTCTCCCCCGTAACAAGTGGTTCCTAGTGTTGGTTGTAACCTTGTGACGACATGTTGTGTCGTGTAAAGTCAAAGCAAGTCAAAAAAAAGTTATCCTGTTTTTCACTGTTGTATATCTGTGTGTTGTTTTAGTGGGCGTTACATGTGCTATGAAGTTCTACAAGTTTCATGAAATTATTATCCGAAGGGTCAAATTTTCCATTGAGGGGGAGTGTGCATGGAAATGCCACCTCCTAACGGCTGGCCAATTTTTGAATCCTTCTCCTCTAATACTTACCAACTTGGTTTAAAAGCATTGTAAAATATCTTGTATGACCTAAAGTAAACTGATAGAGTTTACGAGAAAATATAGTCCATTGTTGCATTATTATACTTTGTAAACTCGGATTCTTATGTTATACATAAATTCCTAGAGCATGTGGTATAAGAATAAATTATCTCACAAAATGACTAAAGGATATGGGGTTTATCTCCAAATCATGCTTAGCATAAATCATATTCTGATTTATAGACTTAGATATACCAAAATTGACTGACAATGATAGAACTCGTGTTATAATTGCCAGTTCAAAAGTAATGTAACTAGCCTAAATCGATTCAAGGTTTATGGAAATCCTAAATCCTATTATACAAATAGTCTAATGTTTAAGATATGGCAACCTACTTAGAAAATTAAAGGGGTGTTAGAACTCCAATCAATTAAGTGCATCATAATATTGTATTTATAGTTAAAAGATCATAGGATCATGTGTTGACATTATCATTTCCAAATATAAGGACTTACACTATTACTGGAAACTTGCCATGAGATATTGACAAGATTAACATTTGGATTGAATTTAAATTTTGATATTTGCCTGGTCATTTCAAATTACTTAATATGGTCACTAACCCTTCCCAAGTTATGTCAAATTATGATCAATACAATAGATAAACCACACGTGAAAATTAGATTTTGAGGTTGCCATACATCGTGCTTTTTTGGGAAGCTGAGTGAAGGAGTTACTGATTGGTCTGGAAGCCAATGTTTTTCTATAGTTCCCATGTATGTCTTCCATGGTAATTTTACCCTTTTGGTTACCACATTAAAGTGTCACTGTGTTGCATTCCATTTCTTTACTTCCTGTCATGATTAATTTTATGTTTATAAATATTGCTATGTGGGATACCACTTGAAAATGCACTATTTAATTATGTTGACGATTTGCAGCAATGTAAAATTTGTAGATTTTAACAGATTGACTGCCTTAGGATCTCCAAGTGTGCATTAGAATTGATAGACACCAAACACTGGCCCAAGAGGTCATGAAATTCCAGAGTCATAATGTAATAATTATAAACCACTAGAAGTTTATTGTTTTAGAAGGTTTTCTTTGATCAGGAAATAATATTTAGGCTGCAAGAAAATTACATATCCATAATATGTTGGAAAAATTTAACTTGGTTCAGTAATCTTAAATACCAAGATCAAAAAATTGTGTCTTTGTAAATGCAAATTAATAGATATAGGAAAATAATATTTCCACCTATCAGATGAAAATAGGTCATACTGGAAAACCCCAAATAAAGGCTGCAAGTCAGCCTCACAGCTTGCAAAATGGGTTGTCAAAAATGATTTATCCACCTTCAAAGTGATGTTGGCAATGCCCAAATGGCTGCCATAATTTCTGATCTGGAAACCCTCTGATTATCTTCCCCAAATGCCCCCAAAACCCTAAAAATCCTTCTCTAAAACCTCTGATAATATCTCTGCACAAAAAGTGGGCTCCAAAATGACATACTAGGGTAGATCTCTCACTACAAAGAATGCCTTGCTAGCTAGGGATGGATCTCTCACCACCGAAGCTAGTAGAATCCCTGTGGGATTTGGGAGATCCACAAGCATATTTAGAGATTTCACAACAGCACAAGTGTATACATGAAGGAGGCTAAAAATGTATGTATGCAAAAATTTCAGATTTCCTTTTTCCCATGCTCCTTATATACTTCCCCAAGGCAAAAGAGCCCTAACGGGGCCTAGGAATGACTTTATTTTTTCCTAAGATGGGTCTACGATAAAATAAAGTAGCAACTTTAAAGTTACTTTTTCAAGTGTTTAAGTTACCAAGGTTTGCAACCAATTTGACCCCTTAATAGTGGAAAATGCAAACAAAACTAAGTACAACATACGTGGCCCCTTTTCACCAAATAGTAGCGACCACAGACCCCTTGGCAATAATGACCACGGCTATGGACTAACTTATTTGCCCTTAGGCCTGAATTTTTTGGTTTTTCAGGAAAAGGGGATGATTACAATCCTCCACATTCCTGAGGTGCTTGAAAGCATTAGACCGAGTCACAATCTGCAAGGTTGAATACTGATAAGTTTGTCCACCTCACCCTACAGTCAACCAAAGATCACATGTCGATGCAAATTCAAGAAACCCCAGTAGTCAATGACCTCCATGTATATAAGAGCAATGTTGTCCCTAAGTAGAATGACCCAAACTGGACTCTCCACTGGTACCCACACCGGGAATTTCCAATCGATTTAATTGACCAAGTTGCAAGGAAATCATCATGAAGGATCACTTTTGCCTCTTTTCAATCAACTCCTGGGTATTGAAATCACTCTGGATCCATGTAGAATCCCTTAAATCCACCTGTGAAACAACCTGTATATGCAAAAATGGTGATAACTCTCCGTTTACATGACCCACAGTGTGAATACAGGCTCCTCATAATGTATCTCACCATGTATCTTGTGGAGGAAAATTTAAGATTTCCAGTGCAATATGGGTCAACCGACAATGTCAACTCCACATAGTTCACCTCCAGTGTCTGAATGTGAAACTACTGAATTCAACCTTTTTGGTTTTCAGACTCATTAATGATTGGGCCAAATCTCCACTGTAGTTAGAAATTCCAACAAAATATGATAGGAGTGATTTAGACCCTAAGCCAAAATTTGACTCAAGTATAAGTGATCCAAAGATAAGCTCTTATTGCTTTTGTATCAATCATTTTTTCAAAGGCACAACCTAAAAAATTAGAATGGTGATACTGGAAATGAGGTCACCAAATGTTGCCATGATTAAGTTTGAAAAGGTATTGATCCTATCCATTAGCTCCAAATTCCAAAATCATTGGAGGCAATGTAGTTGTGTCTGCAATATGTATTTCAACCATGAATCTGAATCTAAGGTTAGATTTCCTTCATAACAGAGCATCTGCATCCTCCACATATCTTAGGTTCCCATCATATGTGACCATTCAGTACAAACTTTGAGGGTTCCCTTTGATCTCAACAAGCAAATGAGATTCCGTGGTCTATGACTGTCAGTATAAGTCTCCATGATAGTTGGTCTCAATGCATAAACCTCTACAAGGATCTGAATTTGTAAAACAATCACAGTAAACTTTGTCTCATGTATTGAACCTACTATGTACACAGACTCCATAAATATCCACAGATCCGCAATAACTCCATCATTCTCCTAACCCATTATATGGATAAGTCATCTATTTCATGTTGAAAGGATCTTGGTTCGATCAGAGCAGGATTTTTGTAAAAGCTTGGTTTTCCTAAACTCGGCTTAAACTCAACTCCATCATATTAATGTTAGTAGCGGAACTCGCCATTTTTGAGGTTGTCAAGTCTCCCACTACTAGTCCATCTATAAAGAATGGGGTATTCGGTTTGCATTTTACAATTCTTTATTGATAATCATCATCTTGTCTTTTTCTTCAATTCCCCAGGGTATTAGAGCTCAATTCAAAATTTCTTAGGTTCTCTCTTATTTTTCTATTTGAAATGATCTCAATCTACTACAATCAACATTGTTCTAAAAGGCATCTATTTTTCTTCAAGGTAGTCACGATATTTGAATTTGTATTTGTAACTTGCGGATTAAGCCTAATCATCTTATGGAGTATTATGTCATTTCTTGCCCCTCTTTCCAATGGTACTAGATGATAACATTGTGAAATTTGTGGAGCAATTGAAAATGTTTTGCTAAGAATCTTATTTTTTTTATCCTTGTTGAATGGAAAAAAAAAATTTTTCCTCTCCATCTACATCTTGCAGGGTAATTGTCTCTATATTTGATGTTTATCATCAGGTTTTCTTTTGAGCTGTTAAAATGTGTTACTGAATGTGTTCCATTTGAACCTTCCTTCTTGGACTATGATCCACAATGTCTCCTTCCTTCTCCAATTCAGGAGTTTGGAGTTTTTATAGCCACTTCTTTGGAAAGTCCTTTAGCATAGAGATCTCACTTCAGTGAAGCTTTGATTTATGCATTCTCTCAATTCAATCATTGATCCTATGATGATGGTTTGTTGATGTGAATCACAGCACCCCTGAATGTCTGCAACTCGATGGGTTGAGACTCTCAGTGCGATTGCATAACATGGAGCTTTTCCCAAGTGTGGGACCTTGCGAAATCGGGAAAGGCTCTGGATGAAGGCCGGTTCCTATTCCTCTGTTCAGATGCACTGTAAAAATGTAGAGGGTTTACTCAAAAAAACCTAATCTAACTTGCCAATGAGACAGGGTAAGAAATATGCATAAAAATAAAACCTAAACTACAAAGGTGATGCACCGAGGAATGAAGAACACCTGGCGGGTCTTGCCAATAAACACAAACCATTAAAATGCAATGCAAGATCATGCACAGATAACGTAATATTCCAGTGAAAGATCAGGAGGATGAAAATGAACACAGAGAGGGTTGAGAATCATCCACAGACATGCATTATGACTATCTTCTCCAAAGATTGATACAATACACTACAAAATGCCAAGAGGCAAAGTTGCATTATAGTTTTAGATGAGAGGTTTGAACTCCACAAGTTCACCTACCAAAGAGAAGAAGGGAGGGGCAAAACAAGAATGTCCAACCTTTAGAAAGAAACCCCTCCTTAAATTTATAGGAAGAATGAGAGAGAAATGTATTTCTGAGATTTGAATCCAATAATCTAAACTCCTCAACCACCTCTGGAAAGTGCATCTTAATCCCCTCATGTATGGCGGTAGGTGAGAACCCTAACATATAATCCCCAAAAATCACGAACTGTCCTCAGGATTTAGACTTCAGCTCCATTCTAAGAAGGTTATTAAAGCCACCAAATTAAAGTCATATCCAAAAGTCTAACCTTGCATCTGATGTGGAGATCCGGCACCCTGTGAATTAGTTATGGCCACAATATTTCATGATGACAAGGACTTGGGTGTCCATATAAATATTTACCACTTATTAAATCTTGCACCTCTATCACCATTGAGGATACACAGATCCTTTGCCTATAACCTCGTTGCATCTTAAAACCAATGAGGCATAGAATATAGTTGTGGGTTGCCCCACTATCAATGAGTACCCCAACCTTGCTAGACATTCTGCATAACTCCTCTAATCCTAAAATGCCTTTACATCAGAGTATAGACCCTGAATGTGGCTATAATCTCCCAAGGAAAAGTCACTCCTCCTCCTATTTTCTTTTAATCAGCACTATCCAACGTCAACCCCATCTCCATCATCCACAAATCTGAGGAAGTCTCTATTCTCCTCCTCTGTCACCCTTTCTCTCCTCATGAGTGAGCATAATGTATTGTGTCTGACAGCCTCTACTTAACCTTGAAGATGCAGGAGTCATCAAATATCCAAGGTTTGTGAGTTCAAATCAGAGTTTCTTTCACTTAAAATTATCTAGTCTTCTGAAAGGCTAATTTGACTTGCTATCGAGAATGATTGCCCTTACTATTGACCTTTTTAACCTTAGTTTTGTTTATCTTTGACATGAGCCTTTGAATTTAATATTTCCCAGTGGGTGGAGGCTCCCTCTACTGACTTTCAAGTGAACCCGAACGTATCCATATTGGAGGTTCACTTTCCAATTTAATGCGAAATGAAGCCTTCTCTTGGGCGACCAATATCTTTATGATGGTCTATAACTCCAAGTCCTGATGCCTTTCCTAACAAAGCCTCCTGCAAAGAATCCGAGGTTCAAACCCGCCTTCACAAACCCATTGATTTTTATTTATCAGGCTATGATACAGGGAAATCAACCTCCTATCGGAGTCATGACATCAGGTATCCCATGACTGATAATATCTGAAGTTTTATGTTTGTACTGATGACCCGACTGGTTTGTCAAAAAATGAAAACAACCACTCCCTAAAATACATAAGTCAAGGTCCCTCTATCAAACCTGTTCAAGCCTCTACGCAAATTCTATGATATAGTAGTCTAAACATGTGTATGTTCCATTTGTTAAAATCAACCCATGATAGTTTTCCAACAATCATGACCGTCTCCCTCATTAGATGCAAGCTTGCAAACTTAATTGCATCTTCTGGTTACTCACACTATAGGATATGCAATTATCAGAGTATGTCTTCCATTCTGTGCCCAAGACAATGCAATACACTTTTTAGAAATGATTCAAAGTGCCATTGAATGCCCAAGGATCTGTTTATCTCATCTCCTCTGTAACTTGGTACCTGATTTCTTCAAAAGTCTCTCTTCGGGTCTACTATCAAGCAGGGTAAATTTTCTCCACATATTTATAGAATGGCATTTTTACAAATAGTTAGAACTTAAGGTGGACTTAGGTTCCTTCTAACAAGACTCCTCATCCAAAATATCTAAAGGTCTTGGCTGAATGTACCAGTTCTGCATTGAAACTCTTCAGGAATCCCAACAATTCCAAAGAAGGTTCGTGAAGAGAAAGCACTTAGACAGAAGAATGGGGAGGCCACTACCCTGAATGTCCACTCTCACCTCTTTGACCCTCATTGTCCCATATTGCTATTTTCTTCTCTCTCATTATGACTGTCTGTTATACACATTCCACAGGCTGAAGATGATTAAAAAATATTCTCTTACCCTTTTTAGCAATCAGAAGAACCAACACTAGTACCATTGAGAGGTACTCTCCCTTCTTGCACCCGAGTCTCCAATGAATAAATCATGCTTACCAACACTTGTAATCCCAAAATACACATTTGAATTCCTTCTTTTGCTTATGAAATCAGTCACAAAGTTTTCAAAATCAGAATTGATAGTTTTGGATAATTGTTGCATATTACCAGGATCCCATACCTTATAATGCCCATGAACCCTTTTATCTCCATTAAGTGAGCTAAAACTTGCCACCATATATCATCCACAAGATGCTCATATACCCATAGTTGGAGCAATGGTCCAACAAACTTCCATGATGAAGACTTCGTCATCTACCATACCATGCATCTCATGATGGAAATAAGCTAGAATAGGAAACAATAAATAAGACACATTAGTGTGCTCTTAATACCTTTCAAGGCCATCAATGTCCTCCGTGTGTTCAAGATAGACATATGTTGAGCTGCCCCCAACATTGTTGCCTGAGTGCCCTAATTGAAAGTATCTGAAACTGATCAAAAGTTGTTGGTTTGGAAATTACAGCAGGCTGCAATTTTACACAAGTGTCCATGTGAGGCTCCTCCTCATGTGCCAGCTGCTCCATAAAGTCTTCTTTCGTGGGTGTACACTTCCTTGCATCAATTGCCCTCATCTTTTCCTTGAACTCTTGTAAGTGTTGTCTTGCTTGAGGAAATCGCTATCAATCTAGCAGCTCTAGCTCTGCTATTCCATTCCTCACACTTTTTAAGAGTTTCCATTACATCCTCCTTGCTTGCATATATAAATTTCTTCTCCTGAGCTGGAATAATTTCTCTAACAAGCAAAGTTTCACTAATGCAATTATTTTGCTCAATGGAAATCATACCCTTTTTTCTAGAAGCTTCTTCTTCAAATGAGTTCTTTTGTAATTCAGGGACCGACATATGATGATCTTGCTTGGGCTTGCTACCAATCTTCATCACACAATAATCTGGAAATGACATATTATCTCTGAAACCCTTACTCAAAGATTGGTATTTCCTCCAACAAGAATCCTCATCAATCACCTCTATTGGGTGCCCTTTATCATTGTTCTCACCTTTTTCCTTATTGTCTCAAGATTTGCTTTGATTCAAATTCTGAGTGAGCTGGACTCAAATAAAGGTTAGTGGCTTTCCTATTGTTTCACCATGTTGGTGAACATTTCCTTCATAAAACCCCACATTGAGATGTTTCCAAACTACCATATTTAACCCACACAGGTTGGAGGAACAACAGATCTGATACCACTGTAATATCCCTTGTGGGATACCACTTGAAAATGCAAAAACATATATGAAAATTACACTTAAAGTAAAATTTCTGATTTTTACAGAAAATGACCAGCTAGGACAATGAATGGTATTAAATTGAATCTCACCAAATATTTTCCCAAAGTGCATGAAATTTTGAGGGAAAAAATCAATAAGGGGTTAATAATAAAAATAACTAGAAAAAAATTGGAATTTTTGGACATAATATATTGCTGCCAAAAAATTATAGAATGCCCTAGGCAGCTATAAAACTTCTACGGGTTCGTAACTCTCCAAATACAAGAGCAAAAAATAAGGGTCTTTGGAAATAACATTAACAGATATAGGAAATAATGACATTTCAACCTTTAGATATGAAAATAGCCAACTGGAAAACCCTCCAAATAAAGGTTGCAAGCTGCCTCGCTTGGAAGTGGGTTTAGAAAATGATGGAGGTTCCTTCAAAGTGATGCTAAGCCCAACCTAAATGGTTGCCGTAAGTTTGATCTGGAACCCCTATGATTATCTTCCCCAAATGCCCCCAAAATTCCTCAAACCCTTCCTCTGAACCCTTTGGTAATATCTCTATAGCACATCCCTGAAAGCGGCTCCAAAATGACAGACTAGGGTAGATCTCTCACTACTGAAGAATGCCCTGCTAGCTAGGGACGGGTCTCTCACCACTGAAGCTAGGGTCCCTATGGGATTTGACTCCACAAGCTGTAGATGCGCAAAGTAGCAACTACACGTGAAAGGCTAAAATAAACTGTAATATCCCTTATGGGATACCACTTTAAAAATGCACCCTTATTGAAAGTTTGCAAAAGCCAAATAAAATACCGATTTATGCAGATTTTTACAATAAGGATAATGAACTAAATAAAATCTAATATCTCCCAAAATATCCACTCAAATTACTTGAAAATTTAAAGAGAGTTCGATATTTGATTATAGAGGACATAATAAAATTTTTGGAATTTTACACAAATTAAAATGCTAACAGAAAAAGCTCAGCATTCCCTAGACATGGAAAAACTTCATAGGTTTGTAACTCTCCAAATACAAGAGCAAATATTAAAGTCTTTGGAAATAACAATAGCAGGCATCTAGGAAATGAAATTTCAACCTTTAAATCTGAAAGGGACCAACTGGAAAACCCTCCAAATAAAGGTTGCAAGTCACCTAGCTAGGAAAACAGAAATTATATGAAGAGGCCTTCAACTGAGTTATTGTCAGTATAGTACCTACCCAAATGTTAGTTCATGAATCTACATCTGAAATCCCTCTGATTGTCTTCCCCATGTCCTCGTAAGATGTTGGAAAATATTCAAAATGATTTCCTCCGAAACCTATGATAATTTCTCTGCCACACATCCCTAAAAATCGGCTCTTAAAATGACAGACTACGGTAGATCTATCACTATCGAAGAATGCAAGAAAACTGCTAGCTAGGGACGAGTCTTCTCAACCGAAGCAAGGGTCCTTGTTGGATTTGGCTTCATAAGCTATAATGTGCAACAACAGTTGCTGCATGTGAAGGAGGCTAAAATGTATGCGACAAAAATTTTCTTTCCTTTCTCCCCCCTCTCCTTATATACTTCCCTGAGGCAAAAGAGCCCAAACAGACTCTATACACATTTAATTCTATGCAAAGGGAGCTCAAACGAAAATAAAGTGACTTAAGTTACTTTTCCCCTTTAAGTTTCCATTCTTGTTGGTGCTCAAAATGGTCTCGCCCCATCTGTGCCTTTGAAAAATTATTCATTCACGGCCTCTGTCATTTTCTCCTTCCCTTTTTGGTGTTTGGTCTATCTTATTGCCATTTTTAGTCTGCTCCTAGGTCGAGGATCATGTGTGGGTCTATATTTGTCTCATGGTTCCTTTGTTCCTCTAGAAAAGCTCTGTATTTTGGGTCTCCCGTGCTCTGTTCCTTCAAAACTCACGTTTTCCCATTTTCTCCATTTTCCACAGTCAGAATTTGTTGTTCTTGTCATTTTTTCCCTAGGTACTTGAAGAGAAATGAATTGATGTGTCCCTAAGGATCGTGTTTGAGCCTTGCAATAGTCTAAATTCTCTGTCCTTGAAGAAAACCTCATTTTCTGGCTTGAATGGACATTTCTCTGTGTTTTACGGTTTGACGGGCATTTATCCTAGTCAAATTTGCATCATTCAGTTGACAGGGAAATGTGGCACCTCTTGGTTGGATGTGGATCAGCTTAATACTTCTGAAATTCCATGAAAATCCTCATTTTTAAAATGTGTCCACATGGAGGAATGACGCTCATTTGAGAATCAAATTTTTGGTTTGGCTTTGAAGTAGTGCTAGAGGACATGTGGAGGGTTGGCAGGAAAGAGACACGTGGAGGCTTCTGCTGGGTTTCCCATACTTAGACAAATTTCAAAAGGTTTTCAGGAAGTCCAAGACACGTGGAGGAATGGCGCTCATTTGAAGATCTACTTTTGGGCTTTGCCTTAGAGTAGCACCGGGAGGACACGTGGAGGTTTTCGCTACTTGGCCCGGACTTAGACAAATTTTATGCAAATGGATACAATTCGGTGGAATAGGGACACGTGGCGAGATTGCACTCATTTAGGGTCTCCGCTTTGGGCACCATCTTGAAGTTGCGCCATCTACACGTAGAGGAACCGCGCATGTTTGGGGACCGGCCCTTGAGTCTCATTTTAAAAGAGTGCCAGGCTGACACATGGAGGCCTCCGCTTGCTTTGCATATTTGCTTGGACTTTTCAACGACAAAAGGAGACTACCTTGGAGCTTGACAAGTGGCACCTTCCACTGAGCTTCAAGCCTTCAAACAAATTTTGCTAGAGCAGGACACGTGGCGAGCCCGCGCTCATTCAAGGTATCAAATTTTTGGGGCCGCCTCAAGGTGCGCCATGGTGACACGTGGCAATTTGAAAAGTCATAGGGGGCGGGGAAGCGGACCATCAGAGGCAATTCAAAATTTTTCACCTCTTTGCTTCATAAAGGTTAAAATATCAAAAATGGCCCGCGAGCCCGATGGGAAATAGTCAATGTTTTTCCCCGGTCAACGGTGGAGGTGCGGGCTTTCGGAGGAAAAGTGAAAAATTTTCCCTTTGAGGGAAAAGGAGTTAAAGGCATAAAAGGACCTTGGGTTCCACTGGGACCCACATTAGGACAAGTGTCAAAAGTATTTCTAAAGGGCAGAGCTGCGGGGAAAACTTGGAAAATTTTCCTTTTTTCCAAAAGAGAGTCAAATGGCTAAAATTTCTCTGTGTTTCTTTTGGGGCCCACCTCAGGACACGTGTCAGGCCCATTTTCAGAAGTGGAGGTGTGGGGCAAAATGGGAAATTTTTCCTTTTTTTCAAAAGGGTCAGAAAAGGTCAAAGGAAGCCCCCGAACCTATTTTTACATCTTCCACATGGATGACCCACATTCAAAATCAAAGATCAATGGCTGCTGAGCGTCTAAATCTGATTTTCCCCCCATTTTTTTTGTAAAACTCCTGGGAGTGTGAGTCTTCATGATTTCTTGTTATTTTCTACATGCCAAACAGAGGAGAGAGTTAATTTTGATATCTAGAGTTTGGTGGGAGAGATCTGGAGGCGTCTTTCACCATTAAAATGCAGTTTGACTCATCAATCTGATCTGGTTTTCCATTTTTCTTCTCCTGAGCACGCAAGGGCCAGATTTGATTGATATGGAGCGGAAGTGGTTGGTGAATGGATGGAGGCATGTTTTTCCAAAGAAAGGAGTTGAATGCGGGAAGAAATTGAAGAGATTTTCCCTCGAACACCTGGAGACTTTTGCAGATTTGATTTTGCGAATCATGAAAGAATCATGGCAAGCACTGGTGCATTTAAAGTTTTTGTCTTTTGGGAGGAAGGGGCTCTGTTGGAAATGCTATAAAGGGCACAAATTCATCATGCAAATGGTTGGGAGTTTTTGGAAAGATCAGGACTGATTTTCTCCAACAGAAAAAGCTTGACAGAGCCCATCCATTTTGAGAAGCCGTCTAGAGAAGCCTGTATATCTCTCTTTGTGTCAAATTTGATCGTGTCAAGGTGGTTGCAAGTGTACAACCATTGACAAGCTTTGAGATTGTTCTAGAAACTTTCCCTTGCTGATAAATTTGATCAAACTTTGAGTTATTCTGTGTTAATCTTGAGTAAAGTGTATTTATTTCATCTCTGAATGCATACGAGTAGTTTTTCTTGTTTCTATTGCAATATTGTACCAAAATAGGGTCCAATCACACAGGTCTCAGTCCTTGTGATAGTTTAGTGGCATCTGTAATTTCATTTCTCAGAAGAGCCTTCATCTGGGAGTGGGATAAACGGTTTAAAATCACTTTTCTTTCATTTTGTTGATAGAGATTCTCTGTAAGCCTCTGGGTGTACCTCAGGCATGACTTGGTTTAAATCTTGGTGCTTTATTGGGTCCTCTGACTCGAGCCTTCGTGACAGAATCCCACAGGTTGTGTGAAAGAGTGCTGATCTGGGCCTCCATTGAAGCACATATTCTAGTTGAGGAAACAATTTAACTTTTTGTGGCATTTTGTTGATTGAATCTTTCCATTTTGCATAAGCTCTCAAGGATCTGGTGAGTCAAGTCCATCCTATCTCCCCTCCCACCAAAAATCTATTTAAAACAACTAATCCTACCCATACTACCCTTGGTGTTTGTCATGTGTGTACACAAATGCATAATCGTTGTTACCAAAACATGCAATCAGGGTCTCAAATGTCTTTAGTAACCTTTGCCTTGTTGTGAGAATATCTCCATAATCTGGAAGTGACAACTCATGAGAGTCAGATTTGGTGTGTTGATCATATTTTCCCCAAGGCCTTTTCTATAAAATTTATGCAAAAGAAAGGTACCTGTATCTCCTTTCAAATAACAGGGGTTACAAAATAGGTTCTCTTACCTTGGTTGACAGGGACAACCTAAAATAGTTAGGATCAGATCACATCCTTTTGAGGTGCTATCCATCTCTCCACAAATCCAAGTAACAAAGGGACAGCTAGATTTCTCCCCGGCTACAAAACGACATACATTTATGATTTATCTGCCTCTAAGCTCCCTGTTGAATCTATGTTGCTGCTTGGTTTGAAAAGGAGAACAAATTTGGGTACCAACAGGTCCAAAAGTGACCCTCAACGCAAAATTAGACCATTAGAACCACATGGCCCCCTCCCCATAGCTCCTAGCATCCACAACTCCTTGGGTCTGACCACGACTTGGACTCGACCTAGCCCTTAGGCCTTTGGCACAAGAAAAGGGGACATTAAATTTGATATGGTTGAAAGATGAGAGTCCTACAAATATTTATATTTCAAGAGTTTACACAATTTCAGCTTGTAAATAATTATAGCTAGAAAAAAATACAATCATGTTGTAATCCCTTGAATCATGTGATAGGTATGTTTTGTTATAATTTGATGCATTTAAATATGCATATCAAGATGAAATTTATGAATAAATACTAAACTTAAACAAAAAAATAAAAACATAATTTTTTCATAATGTTACGTTATTAAATTTTATCCGAAATTCATTTCAAAAAAGGTAACGCATGTATCTAAAATCGAGTGTAAAGGTTCCTTGCCTCCATCGAGGTGGAACATTTAAAGTTATCAAGTTCATCATGACTCTTATAATGTGTCAAAATTAATTCTTAATAGACCATGTTTTTTTATTCTAAATTGTTTTCTATTTTCATTATTTTTCTATATTAATTCAATATATTTTATTAAATCGTATAATGTTGTAATTTTACAAGTAAACCCCAAAAACATATAATCCCTAAAAATAAAGCTTTTGACAAGTATTTACACAAATTTAATACCATATTTTTTAGGTTGGTGACTATTTAGCGGTTCCTTTCCTCCAAGGGTGGGGAGTGTGTGAACATTAGGGATGATCATTCTCATCCTGTAATGACCCAAATAATTCACATACGCAACAACATAGTGAAATATAGAATAAATTTATATTTTTTGACTTGCTTGACAAATAACACGACACAACATGTCATCACAAGGTTACAACCAACTCTAGGAACCACTTGTTACAGGGATGACCACAAGGTCAGCACGGAAACGTTCACACCCAAAAGGATAATACACTTTTCTTTTTGACAGAACAACATAGAAGTCCAACCACATGACACTCTCTTACAGCTAGGGCAAGCCACAGTAAGAAATTATTGAAGGTTATTTATTTTAATAAAACACCCTTTAACTCTTAACTTATGTTTTCAGAGAGATTCAAGATATGATTCGCACAAATTCATCTTACCAAACTGAGTTATTTTCTTATACACTGTGAGTAATTTCACTTAAGGTCTTCTCATTATGACAATTATTTGTTTAATTCCATTTATTTGATAAAGGATGATAATTTAATTTCACAAGGCCATCTATTCACACTTACGCTACTAAATCTCGTTCATAACCTTGTATACAACATGGGTTCGTGTTCAACAAACTTAAGAGGAGAATTACAAGGCACTATGGATAAAGTTAAAGGAATAAGTTCAATTGAGTTCATCCTTGAGACATCGTTAGTTATTACCAAGATTTAATTGGAGCTTGAGGTTTTATCCATAATTATTAACGATTTTACTTAGACATCCCTGAAAGAGCTTTACAAAAGGAGAACTATTTACTTCCCAAAAGGCTGAGAGATAAATTGAGTGGTTTCTAAATTTTCTCTCCTACTTGTTAAATCTTATTATCTTCTAACTAACCATTGTTTTCCCTTAAGCTTGTTTAAGAAGTTCACCCAAAAGGGGTAGTGTTCACTAGTTTAGCTAGGGATATCAAATTATAAAATTTTACTTTACAAGGATAGTTTCACCTTTGATTACTTCAGGAATCTCTTGTTCTCAAGTAAGTCATCTCTACATTAATTTATTTGAATATATATATATTTAGTTAACTTCTATAAGGGTTAACCACTCCATTTAATTTTACTTATAACACATCATTACAAGGTGTTAGAAAGTTTTGACTTAACACTTTATTCTCAAAATCAAGGTTTTACAATACTTATGCCAATGTAATGATTGAATATCATTTCTCACCAAGGTAAGTTACTAGTCTAACAACAAAAGGGGAAAGAACACTTCACCACGTAGTTTTCCGAACATACCAAGGCAAGAGATCTTTTAAACTCCTTGCAAGCAATGTTACAAAATTTACAACGCATTGAAATTTCTACAAAGAACTTCATAATTTGAACTGATGAAACTTTTACACTCTTTTCCTTTAATCTACTCGCATAATCCATCTGCACAAATATTTACTAGAGTCAGTTCGCTAGAACTGAGCATGATAAGATATAAACCTCACCTAATAACTTATGCCATCTAGCATTTAAATAAATGAAAGTTTGCAATACTCCCTATCAAATAATTCCTAATCATGTATTCAAAGCTTAACTACACATCTCATGATAATACATTTCATACCCATTATTGTTCACTTCCCTAAAATCTATTTACTTATGAACAAAAATTCCAAGTGGATAGATATACAACCTTAACCTTGCATTCAATCATAATTAAATCACAGTAATAATAATAACGCTCACCTAATACCCTCAACCTACTTCACATATATAAGTATCCAACAATATTATCTTTCAATTAAATAAAAGCACCAACGACATTAAGTTTATATAATAAATACAAGTATCAATCTTATATTACTCATCGATATTACCCAAGTATCGAACCTTAATAGATAATCAATGATATGTAAGTATAATTTTGATATTTATCCCGCAATTTTAAGAGTATATTTACGTTAACAAAGATTTCACCAATCAGCAAGTTCATATATTATTTAGATATCCTTTTGGTTGCTTATTACCATGTCTTATATATTTCTTCTAGTAAAAGAGTCCAACTCATAAGAATGAGTTATGATCGACAATACTATCATCTGTTGGTAATATGCCAAAGATACATTTGACTAGCTAAGATATGCAAGCGTGGTCCAAGCCACTATGAATACAAGTATCAACATTATCTCAACTCCTAATGAGATGCAAGTATCAATTTTTTTTAGCTAACATAATAATCATCGTAAATGCCAGAAAATATTCCACTCGTTAACCAAGTATTGAAATAACATATTTATCATTACTGGTTACCTGATAACATAATATTTCATATTATATAATTCAACCTCCACTTGCATATCTCAATTTATGGGTATTAATTATTGTTCTATATAATGAAGTTAAATAATTTCAGGTCGACTTCTATCCTTACTGTCATACATGGTATGTACAGTCCCATTATGGTAGTTGTCACCTTTACTTAAGGCTGTGTATGAATCCATTTTAGGGTAGTTCTCATAACTTCCCTATTCATTTGTTTTCCTACCAAAAAGCATTTCAACAAGCTTTGAAGTCAAAGTATATGATAAATTTATAAGCTCATATTTCAAGCATTGTCTGAATTCATATGCCCGAGGGCCATCACATGTCAATCAAACTTGAAGAATGTACACATTCATGAGAGTTCGATGTATCCAATATTACTTTAACTGATTCGAAGATCTAAGTAGTGCCTCAAACTTAAGCCATATAGTTATCCACACAAGCTAACGTCTTGAGTGCTTACCATATTCAAAAAGGTCACAAAATAGAAACCCCATTAACACATGCTTCAGGAGCGTTCCAATCTAAAAATAAGCTCATAGTAATAATAATAGTAGAGGGCCTGGTGAGAGGTTTTCAATAATCCCCAAAGTAAATGATAATCAAAAGAGTCAGATGGTATCTAGAAAGACCAGTAAAATCAGTACGACTCTCCTCAAATAGAAGCCTCCAATCCTAATGGGGGGGGTTTATATTATTATCAACCACATTAAAAGACAAACACAGTCTTATTGAGAAAATTCTCGTTTTCAAGCCATGTTCTACATAATAAAAAACAAGACAAGAAATATTCTAAATCTCATTCACACACCACAATATTTTCTACAGAAACCACTGTTCACAGGAATAATCATGGCAAAATGATAAACCAACTTTATAAGATCGATAAGCGAGAATCACTGGAGAGAGATCAGCTCATGCAATTATGATTTAAAATTCATTCGAAAACCCAACTCTTTTTGGGCATCTCTTTCAAGAAAGAGTCAGCATATATATGTAAATAAATATTAAATAATATCCAGAGTCCAAACGTTATTTACTTACTAAAAAACACATCAACAATCCAAAAGAAACTCACATCTATAGAATTCAAACAAAAATTGTAGAGATTGATTTATCCAAATGCTAAAGGAAATAAATCATTAAGAGAGAGGGTTAGTCTTATCATGCCTTTAATGCGCTTCCCAAGACAAGGGCACACTGAAATAGGCCCTGCAACAAAAAATTGTGCTTCATGAATATTTTGATATGAAACAGATCCACCTCTATGAGATTCTCTTCCATGAGTTACATCGTAAAACAAGTAAGGTCTCAATAGAGAATCTTTGTAATAAATTTCATCAGGTCTCCTGGTAACACTCTTACTGTCACTTAATCGATTTTGATAAAAATATCTTGAAGGAGAATCCCGAATTTGAGGATGCATTCGATACTAAACAAATAACAACATAGTTGGACAACTCGCTTGTTAGAAGCGCTCAGAAAGGCTTCCACTATACTATAACATGCCAGCTGCCTGGCTAATTACTGTTGTAGGCCGTTGCTGTGGATCCCCGACAAGAACACACCTCGCAGCACCCAATGCAAGTGGAGGTAACACGCCTACTTCACTAGCTGGTAGCTTCATCTATAACCACCATGTATCAAATCCATGGAAGAGGGAGAATAAATTAAACCATGGAAAGAGCAGGTCACAAAACTGTAGAGCAACATCCACCTGTGCACGGCCAGCAAAAGAAAACAACGCTCCTTTTCCCCCAAAACGCATTAGGAAACAACATAAAATCACGTCCATATTTTTGTGTTAACAGGCCCTCATCTATGGGGCAAAGTAGAAGTAAATGGCACGCGAGGAAGGAATTATTGGATTCATGTTTGGTACAGGAAAAGGGGGGGGGGAAATACGTAGCAAGGCAAGAGTCAGAACCAACCATGTATCTCCAGTAGTTTCCATGCCCCCTCTTCAACAAGGAATAGTCTGCAAGAGCCGTGATAAAAACCAGTCCATGCGACTACACAAAAAAATATTCCTTCACCACACAAACCCACGCAGCCAGGGCAGAATAAAATAGTAGGAAGACCACAAAAAGGCATAAGATTTGCAAATCCAAAATAAAATAAGTGGAAGATGTGCGGCCACCAGCAAGGAGAGTCCAACACGCCAAAAAGGATGGGGTTTTAATGAAATGGCAGGTGGCTATTAAAGCCACCCACCTCCAACCAACCAAGGAAAAAAAAATCAAAAACATTAACATTCCCTCCCCCATGCCAAACGTGGTACACATGGAGATCAAAAGGGAGAGACAAGGTCGGTTGGGCACATAAAAATCCACATTAAATATTAGTAATTTAAAACAATCCTAAGATTGAGGGATCGGTCGACCCAGGAGGAGAACGGGGTTGAGTACTTAAATAAAATATTTACGCGAACGCCACCCCCAAACCGTGGCGCCACCCACAAAACATACTCTTCCTCATTTGCACAATGAGGCTCGATCAGCGGGAGCGACAAACAAATTAAAAGGATAGTTTAAATATAACAAAGGATGATGTCGATAACAATCGACATAAGGAAAATAATAAAAAAATAAAATCGTTGATCGATAATACAATCATAATGTCATTATTATTATTATTATTATCATTATTATCATTTTACAGCTTGCAAAATAATTATCAATTATAGTCATAATGGTCAGCAGTCGAGGTCGACGAATTTAAAAGGAATATTATTATTATTATGGGCATTCTCTTTTTAACTGCACACGCCCTATCAAAACCCAAATGTTATTCCAGCTGCCTACAAGACTTTGAAGACACAAATTTCATTAAATAAGGAAAAGTAACGATCGTTGCGGAGGCCAGCACAGGAAGCATTACACAATCGTTCGACGCTCAGCAGAAAGGGGTCACTGTAACAAGAATCGGAGTAACCATCGCACGGGGCATCACATTAAGGATTCTCCCCTTCTATACAAATCATTGGGTGTTCACAACATGGGCCAAAAAACTTACTTTTTTACACAACATTCTCTTCATCTTTTTCTCTTGAAATTCATGGATGTCTATTATTGAGGCTTAAGGGGTATGTGTACCAAGGATGTGATGAGATCTTTAAATGTTTAGATCGTGTCATAATCTCTACTCAATTATATTTTGTTTTCCATATTTTTTAATTGTTGATTGAGGATTAGTCAAATATTGTCTTAATTGACCACCTTCCAATTTGTTTATGGTTCGTATGGCTTTTTTGATGACCCAAAGTTTAAAAATAATATTTTTTTTCTACATAATACTCTTCTACATCATGGACCTACTTTTCATCACATTAGATGAGGATCGTGCTTAGTGGTTGGATTTCATGGGTCTCAAATATTATCACTCGCTTTATATAATTCCTTAACACTTTAAAGTGGTAAGTTATAAGGATATTTTTCTCTCTTACTATACCACGTCTTTCAAGTTGAGCCACTCCTTGTGGATGGTTGGATAGACCCTATTTCATTAGCCTTTGTAATGCCAAGTGTTGGAACCTAGAGAATTCCTTCAAATTACATATAACCATCCTATCAAATAATTTAGTAGAATGAATGAATGAAATTATTATATTCAATATATTTAGTTTATTGAAGTTTGATTTTTTTGTGTTTAGTATGTGAAAACTCATATGTACATCTTGGAGTCCTAAAATCAAACAAGGGTCAAATCATTTGTGTGATTGTCCTTACATATGAAATATGTTATTTTGAGAGTTGAAACAAATTTGTTTTTTGAGCTTGTGTATCAGGAAATTATCAAAGTATTTATTGAATCTTCTTTTCAAATTTCCCTTCATGCATCAGTGGTCTATCTAATTTCATAAAAGTTTTGCTTGGCCAAGTATATTTATCTCATCTCTTGGCTTGGTTTTGCATTGATTCCTGTAACTCAAAGCAAGAATAATTCATGAGATATTATTTCATTCTCTATTGCCTCACATCAATATGCCTTGACCTAAATTTCATGTGATCTATCTTTCATATATTAACAAAATGCTTTCCTCTTTGTCTAGTTTATATTGTGTCACCTTGAGAATATGCATGCCATGTTCAAACTTTGCTATGGATTTTTCTAAAGGCATTACTCTTTGTACCAAAATGGCCCACTTTCTTGCCTTTCATCATGCTTGAGAATAATAAGTTGCAGATTTGTTTGATACTGGCAAGGTTTTAAAGAGACTCCATTCATGTTGAATAATGCCTACTATTACTAGAACACCGTCACAAGGTTTTACAGAGTTTCATTTATGTTGAATATTGCCTACTATTACTAGAATACGGACAAACATCTACAAGTACAATCTCGGTTACATATTATCAATGTCGATTAAATCTTGTAAATGGAACTTGTTAGATATGTGCCTCGTAGTAAGACAAATGGATTCCATAAAATGGTTCCACCCGATATTATCCTCTCTCGATCACTTCTCCTTCCTTTAACCCCCTCTTCTACACTCCTTTTCCTCCTTTTATGTTTTGCTCCCTCAAAATCAACCTCCTCTTAGACTACCCCTTCGGTGTTAACATTGCACACTTCACGTGCAAGTGCTAGTATTATAGTATTAAAAATACGAACACTATATACTTATAAAGACTTATGAATGTTTATCTAAACTTATGTCTAGATAACACATATCTTATACAAAGTTGGCAAAGAGATGTATAGGATAGTGCATGTCTATGTAAAAGAAATGTAAATCTAGATATTAATGCATTAGACAATGTATTTCCATTGAGGATACTTTAGTAGTGTTATTAGTTCCTGCCTATGGCAGGAATGCTATACTTTTCACTTTAATTGAATATTTTTTGTCAATGGACCAATCATAAGTAATAATTTTTCACCTATCATTGAAACTTCTAATGTTCTTATTTAATTTAAACAATTAAACAAGTATAGAAAAAAGCATTTAACTATTTTTTCATTGGCTAGTCAAGACTGATTTGACAAAATTGAGGCCTTATTACTACACTGATTCATCCACACAAAAAAACTTAAATTCTTAAATTGACAAGTGTATATGCTTTAATAATAGATGTACATGCTCTAATATTAGATATGACATTCTTTAAAAAATCAATACTTTAACTCCATGCATCCTCTTTATTTTTCTAAACTCATTCACACATTCATCCATATCTGCAGCTAATAGTGAAGATTGTTTGGACGCTATAGGAGATTCAAAGGCAGTGGCAGTCATACTTCCATCATTTCAAAAAGGAAAATGTTATTTTTGGTGATTATTGGTGATGTTAAGTGAACCAATAAAAGATAGGCTGTGCAATGAGATGGAAAAGTCAAGTTATTCAATTTGTAGAAGGTGTTTGCAACACTAGACAATGCTTTCGACTTCATCAAATCAGATGTATAGTGAAAATAACTAGTTATATTTATTCATGGGGTGTTTGTTAAAGCCATGTTTTGTAATACCATTGGAGGTGAATTGTAATTTTGGCTCTTGGAGATCTTCTCAACGACGGAAGACCAGAAGTTGGATTCTGATAAACCAAGGTGGCGTAACAACTACGGTCTCGCGACAAATGAATAATTCACCATGGAAAGGTACTCGGAGCATGTGGATGAACTGCTCAAGTTTCAAGCTCAGCACTCTTGTCATTTGGAGGATTTCAAAGCACAGTCAATGAGTTCATTCCCGTATGATCAAGATAGGCGGACTCTTGGCCCAATGGATAAGGCACTGATCCTAGGTGTCTTGATCTAGGTGGCACATTGCTGACTAGGATGTCTACGTGTGCATAAAATTCATTTAAGTGGGGTCCACATGTACCCATTTCTTTTATTTATGTATTTTTCCTTAAATGAATTTTTAACTTAAGTGGTTTCTATTTTTATTCACTTTTTAAAAGTTGGTTGAAAAATTCAAAGTCACTTAAGTTCCCTATTTAATGTGAATTTAAAATCCTAACTACTTTGTAACCAACTTTTGGGTTATAAAAGGAAGTGAGGGGCTCATTTGTAAGGGTGAATTTGAGAGAGGAGAAGAAAATAATTTTGTGCAAGATTTGTTTCAGGAAGAAACTTTGTGTTCTTTTGTGAAAAACATTTTGGAGTTAATGAAATACGAACTTTGTGTCTCATTCATTGTCTCTTGTAACATTTGGTGTTCTTATGTCCATTAGATGTTAGGTGTTTGAATCTTGCATGCAACTATTATCTTTGATCTTATTGTCAACATTATCAATTAGTTGTTCTAAGTTCATAGTAATCAAGCTCTGACTATCTACTTGCTCATGTGTGTTTCCTTTTACACGTTCTTGTTTAACTAACTCAAACTCCATTTTATTTGTGTTGGTTATTCATCTTTCCTCTTCATGCAATATTAGGTTCTGTTTTTACCTAACTCTTGCATGTTCTTTTTCTTCATTCCATTCCACTCCTTCTTTCTATTCCATTTCCCTAATTCACTTTCCTTTCCATTGATGTTCCAAAACACCCCCCACATACAATTTTGAATGTACAAATGTAAATATAGTTTTGGTTTTCAATAAAGGAAGCCTCACCTTCATTGAGGAGGGATTTCGTTCCCACACTGTTGCATGCGTGTAAATCCATATGCTAACAAGTCTCCTCTCATTGAAACACACTATATCTTTGACAGGGGATTTCTGTGTGAACTCATGCGGCACCTAGAGATGTCTTGTCATGCATTTCCAAACCTCCATGTCAAGGCCCTCTACGAAATCCTCTCGCATTTTATACATCTCCATTTGGTTCTCTGCAGTTGTCCTATTGTTTGCAAACGCGTGAAGTGGTGTTCTGTGTGAGTCAATGTAAGGTTGTCAGACGTAATACTTTGCAAACCGAATCTCTTGGCACTGAGAAAACTATGCCAACACCTCGGGGTGGCCATGTAAACTCTAGTGGAGGCTTTTTTTTTGTTTCCTACACTCCTCATGCTTTCGAGCTATCTCATCCTTGGCATAGTCCCTTAAGAGCCCTGAGAGAAAAAAATACGCTAAATATCTTCGATGCAAATTTATGCAGATCCATGACACCTAGAGAATCTCTTAGGGCAATCCAAAACCTCCACAGTTGGCATCAGGCCCATCTACAAAATCCTCTCTTGGTTTCTATCAGGTCTTTATTAGGTTTCTCATTATCCTAGTGTTTGCAACACTACAAAAATACTTCAAGTTTTCTCAGTGTTAAGGTGTCAACATTATTTTCAATCACAACAATATGTGGGATGGTAGAAGGTAATTGAGGATCAATTTTAATAAATATTTTGGCATGCAATAGTAGGTGAGCCTAAATGAGATACTTTCATACAATTAAAGTTGTTCATTTCTAATGATTTAATGGGTTCTTCTTGTAGCTTGGCACTTGGCATGTTAAGAATAATCATTTTCATACAATGACAGGTGGCCAACCACGAGAATGGTGGAAGTTTTTTAGCACCATTTATTTACATTCATGTTAGTCCAAGTTGGTGTACTTATAAAATCGTCCACTACAGAATCCATACAAAATACATGTGTATGAGGGTACCTATGTCAAAGTTAAATTCATGAACTTAACATACACTCTAATTCATATCCAATGAATTCACATACGTTTAACTATTATCTTTGCATGGTAGCAATTGTTGTTTCATTAGCTATATTCATAAACCTTCCACAACTTTATCAGTTTAATTTCCAATTATGCTGTGGTTATTTTTGATCAATGTTCAATCATTTTTTTATCACAGGATCAAGCTTTAGTGAATGAAGGTTGAAATATTTTCGATGTACATTCATGTCTTCAATTTATCAGTATGATTTAGATTTTGTGAAGGTTAACATCAACGCCTTCCATCCAAGTTCACTCTAAGAGGTGTGACTACCACTGATTTACTTAGTACATGAGAGAAGGGCTTAAGGTCAATTCAATGTTTACAGATGATGGAGAGATTATCTCTTATGATTTTTCCCCTCGTCAAAATCAAATCAATGTACACGACCACTGCTAGAAAAAATGGAAGGGTCACTCTGTCCTGTGAGTTTTCATTTCAAATCTAGCAATTGTGGTTGACATTTTTAGGTGTTGGATATCTTAAGAAAAGTCTATGAAGAGGGGCTAATAGCATTAGAGGAAACCAGAGGCTCACGTAGATTAAACATGGGTTTTTATGACTGGAAGTTTTCAGACTTAGCCGCAGTACGAGTCAATTTGGGGCTTATAAACAATCCAAACTTGCGGAAGGTTCCATGTGTCATCTATAGGTGTTAATTCCAAAAGAGAAATAAAAAAAGGTAGGTCCCAAATGAGCGCTAAGTCTCCACGTATCTCTTTGGCAACTTGAAAAGTGAAACCCAAGGGACAGTCCCCAAGTGAGCTTGTTAGCTTCCACATGTCCTAGGTCTAAAGGGATGTCTCATCAGCAGTTGAAAAGTCACAGACCCGCGGGATAGGTGCCACGTGCCTCAACGATGCAACTCCAAGGATAAAATCTAAAACGGAGACCATTTTTTCCCAACATTTAGCAGGCTCGCCAAAAGTCCAACATGAGTAAAAAAGGGGAAGAGTCGGTCGTGTAAATGCGGCCTCCAAGTATAAAGAACCGAGGAATTTGTGCTCTTCCACATTCTGGCTTCAAGAACCCCTGACCCAAAGCGGAGACTCAAATGAGCGCAAGGCTTCCACATGCTCTAGGGTTCGAGAAATTGGCATCAACCCGAATTTACTCAGTATCATAGACTTGCGGAAGGTGCCACATGTTAGCTCGGCGTATCTTCAAAGCTAAATCTAAAAGCAGGTCTCCCAAAAAAGCAAGTTGAAGCCTTCCACGTGTTCTAGGTCTGAAAAGGAATAGAAGTTAGCAGTTGAAAAGTCTAGAGACGAGTGCTTTGAACCAGCAGAAAGTTCCCAACGTGTCATCCAACATGCTTATAAATAGACATGTTCCCACCAATTCCAAAGGTTAAAACTCAAGGGGTAGACTCAAATGTGCATTGAGCCTAAAATGTGTCCAGGATCGAAAATATGTCACCCTGCCAAATCCAAAGGGAACAGTGGCCATGTTTCAGGTCAAATAGTGAGGTATGTTGGATAACTGGGGAAACTTTTCACCATCATGGGAGAAAATTGGGTTGGAGGACATGGGGAGGACTTTTCACCAAAAGGGGAAACCTGAGGGTTGGCGGGCCTCCAATGATTTCTTTTGCTTAGGTGGGTCTACGGGGCCGTGGAGGAAATTTTGCCAAAAGTGAATTTTGGGCTTCGGGGATGTGGGCACTTTTGTGATTTTTTTTGGCATTTAAATGCATAAGGAAAAAAGTCAATTTTGGGCCTGCGGATCATATCTTGCAAAGCTTGTTTTCTGCCATTTTTGTACGGACTCAATTCAAATGTTCAAATCAGCATAACTTTCAATCCAGTACTTGAAATTTAACAAATTTGGCACCATTGGAAAGGTCTCGACCTCGTCTATGCCATGGAAACATGAAACTTTAATTTTGATGAGGTTAGGTGGGTGAAAATAGGAAAATGTCTTCATGCCATTAATATGCAATCTCGATTGCTTCAACTACCAGATTAAATTTGATTTGAATTGTCATGCTTCCTTCTCCAACACACCAGACAGACATAGAGAGGCAGACTTGACAGATTGTAGGTCAGTTTTGCAAGGGGCATTGATGGTTGGTGGTTGAGATTTTAGAGAAGAGTTCAATGCTCTTCTAGGGGTGGTTGGAGCAGGGTTTGATTTCTTCCCTCCTTTCTCTCTTATTCTTCATATATATTGTAAAGGAGGGGCATATTTTATGGTTGGTCATTTCTTCTCTCTTGCCCCCTCTCTCCTTCTTCCCTAGGGTAGAATGTGGAGTCTAAGCCTCTTCTCATGGCTCTGTAATGGCATTTTCTTACCTCTTGCCCATGGATGATGTACTGTGTGAACTCTTGGAGTAATAAAATCTATTTCATGATGTGTTTGTCCATCATTCTGCTTATTTTGTTGTCTCTTCTTGCCTCTCATCATTGCAGGGTATACCATGCATACTCTGATGTTTATTGTAGGTTCTGGGAGCATATTTAATGGGTTTTGAAGTGGTGTTCCATGTGAACTTCATCTTTGGTTGTGGTGCATCTTGTCCAGCCTCTCCTTTTCTCACCTCTCTCCACTTCAGGCACTTGGATTCGTGATCAACCACTTTCTTTTCTGGTGTATCACTGCTTAGTGTAAGCTCTATTTTTATGCATTTCTCTCTCTCCCTGATCTCCTTGGAATGGTTAGATTAGGTTAGATAGTTTTCCTTATTGCAGTAGCTTGTGGCAGGTAATTTAGGAAGAGGAACCAACCTTCTCTAGAGGGCCATCTCAATCCTTTAACCAATTCCCACAACTTGAGAGATGGTCCCATTTTTGTGCAATCACACTGAATGCCCCACTTAACTACCATTGACCCATTGGAGGTGCTTTGATTTTACACTCAACTAGACTAGGGAATTCATTTTCTTTTCCCTCCAACACAACGACACAAGAAGGAGTTTATTCCCTCTTTGTTAAATTCCATTGCAATAACTACAAAAACGTGCCCTTGTATCACAAAGTAAAATTGTTCAAGTCAAATTTAAAATACATTAAGAGTTGATAATTTAATAATTTATAAATCTAAAACATTGCACATATATGTATGTACCTTGTTGTACTGAATCAAAGACTTGGTCAAATTCAGATGATATTGTCATTTGATCTGAAGACCTTGACAAATTGTAATGGTAATGAAACTTGATATGTGGCGAGTGGAATTAGAGGCCTACAAGTCCATTCATCCACCCACTGCTATGAATCACATCTCCAAAATAAATCAAACATGTTTACAAAAACATTTTCACATTCATCAATAATATGTCCAAGAACATGTGTTTAAATATGTAATGAGTGTAATTCACTTGATCGTTAACTGTCATACAATCTTCATAGTTTGACTAAATGGTGTTCCTCTATCAAACAAAAATATACAAACTGTATTTCTTGAGACCATGGCTCATATTCTTGTAACAAGCATGTGTAAATTAGCACCATCCAGTTCAATTCTTCTCTTGCAAGGGTTCTTTTCACATATGCTCCTGATCATGCTCTCATTTTCTATGTCCTTCCTCATTGAAACTCCAAGATACTTAGCACACATATGGTCACTGCATATTGCTTAAATAGATAGGAAACATTCGTACATTCTTAAATTGTGACATGCAGTTGTCTAACCAAATATAATGTTAATTGAAAATAATGTTATTTTTAACCAACTTCACATAGAACAATTGGAAACACCCTTGTATATATTATGTAGAATTGTTATATCATCACACTACTCCCTTAATATTTTTTTATCTCTTTGTAGTTTTAGAAGATTGCATGAATGTTATAAGCACAATAATAATAACTTTCACTGAGTTGTAGTGATTGGATGGACCTCCATTTGTGGCTACAATGAAAATTATCTGTGAAGTCAAATATTGAAACAATAGTACCAAGTGGGAATGTGTCCTTTCTTAAATTTGAATTATTCATACGACCTTCGATATTTTATATGTGTGTCTTTCATACTCATTAAAAATTTTCTCTCTGAATTTGAATGTATATTCTGATGGGTAATTGTTCTATAACAAACTCACACCTCTTAGATTCTTTTCCATATTTTAATTGATATGCCACGATTTATATTTGTGAAATCAACCAATTCTTTTCCTATTGAATTTGTACTCTCCTCATGGATACAACTTTTTAGATTTGGCAAGCCACCACATACATTGCACGTTCCATCCAAACATGCTTTGTTATAAAAAAAATTGTCTAGTTGATTTTTAAAAAAATATTGTCGAAATAAATTCCTTGAAGATTTTGGTGGGGCATTTAATCCAAACTCCTGTAACATGATGTTAGTTTTCAAAACACGACGTATTTGACAAAAAAACATCATAATGTATTGAAAATTCAACATGATGCCTGTAACAAGTGGAAATTGAGTGATTGATTTTCACATAAAAGGGTTTGCTCATTTCAAAGAATCTTTGGCTAATGTTAATTTGTGGATTTTAATTCTTAAACTTAGAGAACAATTGTGTTTGAATCATATCTAAGAAATGTTTTGCATACGATTCACGATTACGAGAACCATATTCCTCTTTTTATTGTATCTCTTATATTTGGTGACACCCTTTGTGTTCTCATTCCAAAATTTTACAATTAATTCTTTTAGAATATCAGATGTATTCTTTTCTTTTTGTGGAAGTCTGCTAGAGAAATCTCAATAGTCAGTGTTATTGACTGACTCAAGACGTTTACGTCTCTCTATTGCTTTCATTAGTATTTTTTTGTTTAGCTTCAAAGCACTGCTTGTTTTTCTAATCAAGCATTTATTAACTATTTTATCACTTACTATACAATTAGTAAGTACACATCGTGTAGCATTATTATCTTTAGTGTGTCTTTTACCACCTACAGTTTGGTATGTTTTATGTATGTTTTCAATGATTGATGCATTTTGATCAACAACAGTAGATGTTCTTAATCTCAGGGTCTTCATTATAGGTCTCATCTTAATTAATTTCATCAATGTAATTGACATCTTTTTGTTTCATTTAAATTCTCAAAGTAATTATCCCAATTCCATTAGCTTTTCTTCTCGCATTTCTTTCAGACATTTTGTTAGGCATTGGTTTTATAATGTTTTCATCAATTTCAATTAAGTGAATTGGTTTTTTTCGTAAAATGGAAGGAGGAGTTCTTAGAGGTGAAGATTCGTTTACAAGGTTACTTTCTTCATTCAGTGTTTTTATACAAATTTTGGGGTTAACATCTAGACTTTCAGGTAAGGGCTCAACAATTAGATTCATATTAGTTTCTTCATCCATACCAACATTATCATTCATTGCAAAATCATTATTTTCTACATTTTCATTATGTATTTCATCCCCATTTTCTAATACATTAGCTACATTTGATATAACAGATGTACCTTTCCCTACACGAAGTTTTTGCATTCTATTCAATTTCTTTATTCTCTTCTCTTTCAATTGTTTCGATGTCTTGTTCTTGACTTTCCTCTTATCCTTAGCTCGACTTTTATCTCCCATGATTAGAAAAAATCAACTAGTGGAGTAGGGGACAAAATGAGCTACTAAAAAATTGTGCAAGAATGTAGAGAAAATTGTAGATCAAACAAAATGTTTACAGAATTCCCGTGAAAGAGATGACAGGGACGTTGAGAGCCACAATATATAAACAAAGAATAACGCGTACGCGTTATGTTTTTTTACCTTTTCCAGCACATGCCTCAAGGCTTGGGATCCAGTTTGGATCCCCAAGCCTGAGGCATGGACCTGCACAAACACAACAAACCGCGTGTTTTTGCAGAAAAACATAAAAATCTAACTTCCACCATGATAAATCAACATCAAATGATCGATTTGTTTAAAAAATATACCACGACGTAAAGTAGAGTTTCTTCTTTGTATAAATATTATTTTTCAATTTTTTTTAACAAATACAAGGTTTCCATATTATTTATTTTCTTAACTATGCATTTTTATAGCTATTTTTTTAAGTTTAAACATATCTATATTTTGTCGTGTATCTTTTTTTTGACTTATCGAAATTGAATAAAAGTTTTTTAAGCACAAACTAGGTGTAATTCTATACATATTAAAAAAAAATCTAATTTTTGATATTTTTTGAGGTAGTTAGGGGGGGCATAGTTGGAGCTCCATTATTTTTCAAAATGTAAAATTTATATACTAAAAAAATCTTTAGAAAAAATTACTCGCTAAAAAAATCTAAAAAAATTCTAACACAAACTAGATGCTCATATCCATCTTTTTATCAAAGGGTTTTCAAAAATACTAAATGGTGCTAAAAAAATGGTAGGGGGCACGAAAGTCACTCTATTATGTTTTTTTTAACAAAAATAGGAGCACTTGTTGGTATTTTAGTTATTTGATCCACTTAAAATTATTTGTTTTCAATAAAATTTAGTAGCTTAGAAACTAGACTCAAAATGCTACGATTCATATTTATGCAACATCTTCCAATTTTGAGTGTAACTATTTCAAAAAAACTCGTACAAGTTGAAGTTTTTTATTTTTCAGAAAAATGTGTCCACTTAAGACCCCCTTTTGGCCCCCCAACTTGGTGCACTTACCCTGCATTCATGTTTTGAGTAGAGCAAGGGACAAACTAAACTTAAAAATTGTTAGGAAATAAGGGATAAAATATGCGGAACAATCCCACATAGAATCGCATTGTAGAAACTAATATGCTAAAAAAATTACTAATCTGAAACAAAAGTGCAGAAAAAATAAAAGAACAAAACACAGAGACAATATTTAACATGGTTCACTCAATTTGGGCTACGTCCACCAAGAATCACTTGCTTAGATTTTAATACAAGCCACCTTTTCTCTCAATACAATACCCAGATCTATTTGGAGTTGTGCTCAACAAACCTTTATGAATTCACACTTGAACTCACACACATCTACAGTAATATCATGTCTACCCTATCAAAATTCCAAAAACATATCAATAGGAAACTACATAAACAATTTTACAATACCGTGGGTATCAAAACCATGGGCCAAAACCACCCCATAAACCTATGGGTCAAAAACCATGCCCATATAAGAAGAGCACGTTTCTCGAACCCTTATGAGAAAACTGTGGAGAGTGTACAATACTTTTAATATACAGTCTTCAACACTTTCAGAAATGAAAATAGGCTCCATAACATAACAAAAATAACCTCAAGAGTAACAAATGCAATGCAAGTTATCTATAGAAAGAAAGTGACACAATTATGAAACATATTCTACACTATTGTTTAATGTCTTCCATATGTCATCTCAATATGATAAACGTTCTTTTGAATTGTAAAATGTAATATCAATTTATTTTCATATCCATATTATCATGAGAATTCTTTGTTGGATTGACTTTCATTGTCCACTAATTGAGCTGCATATTAATGAATGATTGGATGAATTCCGAATTATGGTCAACTCTTTTTTTAATTGATTGCTTCTTATTTTTCTTGATTTTTTTTGTTTTCCTTGATATTTATACTTGTGGCAACTAAAAACAAGTATCTCACACCTTAAATTATTATATATAATATCAACTTCTAGTCTTAGGATTTTAAATTCAACAACATATTTAAGAAAAGTAAGTTAACATATTTAAGGGAAAAGTAAGTAGAATTAATAGATCAACTTATGCATGTTGTTTTTCATTCAAAAAAATGTTTTGGACAAGTATCTATCCTCCAAAAATTACCATTTATCTATTGTCATGGCTAGCAAATGTTTCCCTTTTTAAAGTCTTCGAAATAATTTCGTGTTTGTTAAGCAAACCATTATCTATTCATGTTTATTGCATAGACATGCTAAATTGTTATGCCACCCACATTGATAATTCACTAATTACCTGGAGTAATGATATACAACTGCCTCCAAATAATCCATTATGGAAAATTTTCCTTTCTACTAGGAAAAAATGTGCTTGATACTCTTTCATCCAACACGAGCTGTATCTATTATATAAACAACATAAAATTCTTATGCAAGAGTTCTACCCCATCTTTCCGCACATGACGACTTCTGCAAAATCAAATTGTATCTTCTACATATCAGTTTGATTCCACCCGAAAAATATTCAAACATTAGGTAACAACATGATTTGGATTCCCGTAAGTTTAGAGACCTAAATCGAGAAATTATCAAAGTAATGTCGGCCTTGTATGCTCATGAGGATAAGCTAGTCGACGGTACAATGCAATTCAGATAAATGGACCGTGAACAAATAATTTTTTCAGATTTGAATCACGCCAATTACTTGTGGCAATGAAGCGTGCCAACAAAACAGTACTCACCTTTGAATGCAATGTCATACGGTATCCAGTTGCACAACTGCAACGCCGAGGATCTGTTCGTGATCAACGCATATACGGACCTTTATTTGCTAACTAGAGTGCCTTGATCACTCCATGAGGTTTCATTTGTCCATTTATATATATATTTTTGGCGGAAAACAATATATTAAGGATTGCATTTTATATTTGTTCAGATACAGTAATCAAAGGCATCACTTGCTACCTATTTGAGACCATTCCACAGTGTTATCTTTTAAGAAAACTAGAAAGTGTAGATGTCATTTCAGAGTGGTGCTGATACCTCTGTCAAAAACCAGGTATCGGATTATTTTTGCACAACTTTAGTTTATGGATACATTGTGAAGTATTGGCATGGTCTCAAAAAAATGTAATCTCTCTTCCCGTTTGGAAAATTCAAATTTATATTTGACAAAATGACTGAACTGTTGGGGATTCATATATCTATGTCTTAAAAATCTTACAACCCTTTTGCGCATTCCACACATTTCAATGAGGACATGTGTTTTTCACATGTTTATCTGCAAAGGTACGCTAATACTCATTTGCATCTGCTCCTTTCAGAATGACTATGGCGGTTCACATGTTTGTTTGAAAACCCTAAACCCATCTGTTCTTCTCACAACGAGCGTGGCGGTTTGGTTCAATGTTTGTTTGAAAACTCGAAACCCTTTTTGTTCCCCTTCCAGAATAGCATGGCTCTGGGAGGGGGCCGCATCGTTAAACAATGGTGCGGTGAAAATGCAAAATTGTTATATTTTCTAGCATGCTGCGTTTGATCATCATCAAAGAATGAACCAGCAGGATACATGATGCAAAGTGTAGCTAGATATCTGCACCGATACAGACATTGAAGGGTCAGATGAAGAAAGCCTGAAGGAAATCTGGGCATTCTTTGGGACCTGAAGTTAGCTGCGGAGACACCAAATCCCTTGGTCACAATTTTCTCATAGGACCTCTGCAGTGGCCATGGCACGTACTGTGCTCAGACTCGACTACGGGAGCAACTACCATTGGATTAGTAGCTATCAAACATTCATCCGCAAACTACGGAGATCCCTCCAATTTCCCCCAGTGTAGCAACTTCAAAATCATTATGGAATGAAAACATATCTATTCAATTTCAGATTGATTGCTGAAAAACATTTGTCTGTAAACGATTGGGTGGAGAAAGATTATCACAGATATGTTTATGTTTGCCCTAAATAATCCTCCTCTTTCCAATGCTTATAGTACTTTCTGATAAGGAGAATATTCTTCTTCCTGACTACTTATGATGCTGGCGTATCGTGACACTACCATAGTGATGCATACTTGTTTTCAAACTGACCAAGTAATGAAGTAAGTGAACCATAAGCACAATTGAAATGAAATTTTGAGTAGCAGTTTACTTGAAGGAAGATGCAAAGTTTTTGAAGCTCCATTTGCCCAAGAGTTGACAAACCATACTTTTAGGCATGTCATTAATTTTGGCAACGGTGATTCTTATGACTTAAATTCAGCTGGGCTGTTACATTTTGTGCTTATGACATGCTAAGAAAGACGTTCAATGCAGCTGGGTTGAATATATGTTATCTAAGATGGCAATTACAGTAGTGTGCTTGATACCTCTCGAAGCAAACTATTTTCTTATTGGATATATATGTAAATTTGAAACTTATGATGTACAAGAACTGTGAAAGCTGCATTAAGCCTGCTATAGAATTTGCGGGGGAAGCAATGAAAATATGCAAAAAACAAAATAGCTTGAGCTTTTACTAGAAATTGCATCAGATTATTTGACAAGAAAAAATTTACACGGAAATTGCTCCAATATTTTTGTAGCGCATTAACATAATTGAAGGTGAGAAAAATATACTTTCATGTACTATTAGAGGTAATGGGCATGATCACATTAATGTCAAAAATGAAACCATGAACGCCTGCCAAACTTCTCACAAGTATCGTCGGAAGACTGACGGTGATGGCGGCGAAAGACACCCAGCGTATCTGTGACGATAATTAGCATAATTAGAACAAGAAAATTCCAGACGCTAAAGTGTGAGGGCTCTAAGCCATTTTTTGCCACTTTTCACATGGATGATGGGGAATATGCTCGGGAGTGGGACATCAAGTTACACTTCCCCGGAATTGAAGTGGACATATAAAATACATAGTAAACCAATGAATATTCATTACCCAGATACAAATCCTGAATAATTGACAGGCTGTAAGCCATAACAATTTGTGATTTTAACTGTATAATATAGATGATATTTTTAAGAAACTGTAGACACAAAATCATGCACTTTGGGTACATTATATACTCTCGGTCATATACTAATATTATATAAGGTTTTTGAGTGAAGAAAGTATTAACTAACCCCCGATGTCTTTTCCCATCTTTGGTTGTATTTCCTTTCATGCTAATTTCAACCTCTTGCACCTTTATTGATGCTCATTCATATTTTTATCATCCTCTGTAAGTTTTACCCTTTCTGTACTAGGGTCGCCCAACCAAGATGTCATTGGGGTGCCCATGGGTGCCCTCGTCCCCACTTGGGAGCGCCCTGATCCTTTTTGTATCTTTACTCGCCACTTTTTGGGCTCCTTTCTAGTTTGTTTGAGCATCTTTATCTTTTTGGTGGTCAGCCATTTCGGGGTTGATAACAAAATTCAGATCAAGAGAGAATCCTATAAATATAAAGTTATGATGACCATAATGAGGGACCAAACACTAAGTCACTAGCCATCATCCACCTAGAGGTTGTATCCATTAAGACATCTATGGAGCTCCATTTTCATACATCTAGCTCCATCACAAGGGGAAAAGGTTGGTCCATCTGTATCACACTAAGCATAGGGGGAGGGAGTTCGATTCATATTCCATGCATACATTTATATTACATTTTCTACATCTAATTACTTTCTCACTACTTCACAAAGTGTGACTATGCACAAGAGAAACCTAGGGCACATGATGCACACACACACACACCAGAACTACATTTGGGTTCGAAATGTAGTGCAACGCTCAGTTGTAATTTCACTACGTGACAACCATGGATAGTTTTACCCCTCATTTGTATTATTTTCTTTCTAGGATTTGATGTATGTTTGAGGGTTTTGTAGGTCATTTATTCATTGCAGGTTACATGTGACATCTGTTAACTTGGTGTGACATAATTGCAACAATAAACAAAGGACAATGAACATCTCACGACGCAACGAAACTTATTTTTAGAGATTTTGAGCAGTCATGGGTGCCCAAAATTGCTCTATAGTGCCCCAGGGGCCCATGACCCTCCATAGGCACCTAGTCCAACATAATATTGCACTTCTACATTTTTCTAGGTTTTATTGCGTTAGTATGCACTTCATATTTTTGATTTCTCTAGTTCTGCACACCTTTGGGATCTTTACAAATAAGCTAAGTCATTTCATCGCTTCATTTTTAGTTAGGGTTTTAAATCTTATTTAATTATTTATTTGGGTCTATTTTCTACTTAATTTCTCATTCATTTACTGATAAATTACAATTAGATTTGGGCATTTATAAATTCTATATTTGCTTAATCATTTGGTGAACCCACATTTGAATACTCTCAGATCTTTCTTTTTCTTCTATCACGGATCATAAGGTTTCTCAAGTCTCTTTGCTTCAATTTCTGTAAATGCACTCATCTTGTAAATATGCTCTTTAAAAAACCATATTAACTATGTATCTCCCTATCAACATGTTGCATTCACAATTCAGTGTCATGTTCGATTGCTCTTCGATGACCATATTATTTCTAATGCTAATCAATCAGTTTTGAATTCTATTCAAGATTTTCATTCTTTATTTCAAAATAAATTTTAGGATATGGAATCCATGATACATCTTTAAAATCTAAAATCCAATATCTTTAGAACGCTTCTTAGGCTAATGTTAGTTCTTCTTCTCATTCTCATTGTATGTCTTCTACATGTGCTCATATAAGTGGGCCTGAAGTCTTTCCATTACCATAGTCTCTCACATTTGATCACAATTCTAAACAACATGACATTCTTACTAAACTCCTTAGTCATCAATTGATCAGTTTTCCAACTACTCCTTGCTATCCTCCTTATTAGATGGTTAAATATCATGGTATCCCATTTTGTGCTTATCATCGAATTAATGGTCATAATGCCAATGATTGTTATTTTTTACAACGAAGAATCAAACATCTTGAACGCCAAGGTTTTATCTCATTCACTACACTATGTCATGTTACATGGTCCTCTCTAATTGTTACATCTCAATGGGTTCCTAAATCTGATTCGTCTATGTCTAATGAGCATCATGCAATGGTTTCTAAGGTTACTTCTACAAAAATTCAGGAGTCACCTAAGAAACCTTCTCTCAAACTCAATATAACACTTCCACCTCTGAAGTCATCTACAAACTCACCAAGTCAAAGTACGCAACCACCTCTCAAAATTAATCTACCCTATTCTCTTATCAAGTCTTTTGCAGTGTCATCAATCCCACCTAAGCTACTGCCATTCATGATTCCTGCTCATCCTACTCCACTTCTATTTCCAATTCATTTTTTCAAATTAACTACTCCTACTGATGGCTAAGACACATTTCAAATTCTGCCGCCATTGCATGGTTCTACTGTTTCTTTGACCTACCATTGTTTTTGCCTTCTCTCTTATCATGACATAGAAAACAATCTCCCATAATGATAAGGTATCACTCATGTTGCTACACAAATCTCCATCATCAGCACACTTGAGGGGCATCGTACTTATTCTCCCCCTTCTAGAAATAGCAATTTTTTTTAGTATATCCTATCACACTTAAGGATCTGCGCTTCATGATTCATATTTCTTAGCACTTTCAAACCCTTTGATACCCGTATTATATCATCATTACTCGACGATGCACTCTTGTTCTATGGTTCACACTTTACTGTTGAGGGAATCCTATACACATAAACCTAACACACTATATAATTCATACTCAACGTACTTATAAAACATTCTTTCTTGCACACATTCTACACAACTTATTATACATTTGACATGTTCACAATACAAATATTTCACATGCACATGACACAAAACATTACACATTTGTCGATTGCATAATACATCTTTCTCCTACACATTCAACACATCGCATTACACACTCAACACGTTCCTCAACAAGCTTGGATTAATAAGAAACACATTTTTTCACATTTTAGAATTTTCAGTTGTGTAGCATATGCACATGTGCTTGATGAGCTAAAGAAGAAGATAGATAACAAAGGATAAAAGTGCATATTTGTTGGTTATCCAGAGAATATACAAAAGCATACAATCTGTATAATCCAGTCACTAGAAAGGTTGTGATCATTTGAGATGTACATTTCATTAAAAATGAAGCATGGGATGGAAGTATAGATAAAATTATTAGTATAACAACTATTCCTTATAATGATATGGCCGATGAAACTCTAGAACAACAAGGTATTGTATCTTCCAATCTTGGACATGCTTCTCAAGTTGTAGCACAAGCTACACCTCCATTTATAGTTATGAGGTCACCAAGATTTCATTCATCTACAATCATGTAAGAGACACCACAAAGAACACCAGAAGCATCTCCTTTACCAAAAAATAGTCCATCTGATATCCCTTTGCAGCAGAAAACAAGGAGTCTTAGTGAGATTTATAATGTTTATATAATTAATTGTTTTTCCATTTTTGCATGTTTTCTCAAGATAAATATACAATATACTTTGAAGAGGCTGTAAAAATGAAGATTGGGATCATTTTATGGATGATGAGATAGATGCTATAAAGAAGAATCAGACATGGGAATTTGTAGATCTTCCATAAGGAAAGGACGTGATAGGAGTTAATTGGGTCTACAAGACCAAATATACTTTTGATGGTAAAGTATAGAAATATAAAGCAAGGATAGTTGCAAGATATTTTTTACAACAATATGGAGTGGATTACAATGAAACATATACACCAGTAGCACATTTGGACATGGTAATAATGGTTTTAGAAATTACAATGCAAAATAAATGGTATATTTATCAAATGGAAGTAAAATAAGAATTCTTGAATGGTTTTCTGTAAGAGGAAGTTTATGTGAATCAACTAGAAGGATATGAGATTGAAGGACATGAAAGAAAGGTATACATGTTGAGAAAAGAACTCTATGGTTTTAAGCAAACACCTAGATCATGGTACAACATAATTGATTCTTATTTGATTATGAATGGTTTCAGTAGGATTAAAAGTTAGCCTTCTTTATACATCAATATAAATGAGCAAGGTAATATTCTGATTTGTTGTTTGTATGTGGATGATTTAATTATTACTGGAAATCTATCTACAGATTCATTCAAATAATCCATGAAGAAAGAATTTGAGATGACATATCTAGGTCTTATCCATTACTTTTTGGGCATTAAAGTTCAAAAATCAAAAGGTGGATTTTTTATTCAAAATAAAAGTATGATAATGATGA